>JAVSCE010018738.1:0-182524 GCA_032199065.1 Smutsia gigantea | reverse complement strand
ATGAAAGCCTGTTCCTGAAACCGAGCCAATTTCGGGTAAACGAGGTATAAAAGAAAAGGTAAGAAAGCCAGTCTTAAACACTTAGTTTTAACGTCCTCCTCTTCCTTAAGACCTAATGAGTTCCCCTACTGATTGGAGATGTGTGATACTCTGAAAAAACAGGGCCTTCAAAGTGATTTATTGGCTGGAGATAGAAGGGAAAGGGTAGGATTTTGAGATATTAAAGATAGAAGAACCAGTGGTTGTTGGCTAAAGGAAAGTGAGGAAAGTAGCCTTTTGAAGCTCACTAGAGGCAGCATATTGGACCAGGGTCTGTCGTGGAGAGGGCATAGAAAGAGGTTCCTGTCTGCCCTGGTTTCTGGAGAAAATACTGAGTTTTTAGTTGGCCTGGTTCATAACAGTACCTCTTAAAGAGATCATTAATTAATAGTTAGTAGTTATCTCTTATTTGCTTCGGTTGTGCAAAGATTTCCGGGTAATATGCACAAACAAATAGATTAACCAGACTTTGGCCTAGTCCACAGGGAGTTTGGAATATTGCAAGAGAAACAAATATACACAGACAACCCTAGCATAGGGGTAAAGGGTCATTCATGCCTTTGGCAGATATTTACTGAACATTTTTGATGTCAGATATGAAGGAGTGGGGAAATAGGGTGAACAAGACAGACAGGGTCCTTACTTTCATGGGTGTTAAATTCTAGTGGGGGAGACAGTGAGTTAACAAGTAGATAGTGAAAGAAATGAACAAGATAATTTCAGATAATGGTAAATGCTATCAAGAAAGTAGACAAGATGGTCTGACAGAGAATTATTACCCTTGGGTAACTTTAGGAGATATCCTAAAGATGCCTCTCATTTGAAGTGATATTTGATCTGAGGCCTGAACAGGGCTATGGAGAACCTGTGGCAATTCAGGGGCATAGAGGTTGTGACTAGTCGGGGGGACGCAAGGAAGGCTTTCAGGAGGAAGTGACATTGGATTTGAGCATTTTAGGTTAAGCAGGCTTAGGAAATGTGTAGCTGGGAAAAATATTACAGATGAAAGGAAGGATGCAAACAACTGGAGACTAGAAAGTAAAGCATTGCTGGTACCAGGCTGTATAGAAGAGAGTCATGAGAGAGAAGTTTGGAATAGTAGAATTATAGACTCCTATAATGTCAGATCTTCAAGGGAGCTCAGAGAACGTTGAGATGAGTTCTCTATTGTAATGGAGAAACCAAGTGATTTCACATTCAGTGTCTAGTGGGGCTGGTCTCATAACAGTGTTCTGATTTATGAGCTACATTAATCTACACATTTGTTGAAGGTTTCTCTATGTTGGGTTGTGAGATATAGTGGTAAACAAGAGAGGCAGTTATGCTCTTGTGGAGCATACAATCTAGTTTGGGACTAAGAAATCCAGTAATGAATTTGTTAATGCTTTTGCTTAAGACAGCGGAGGTGAAGAGCAGGGGACAGAGGACTTGACTTAGTTTGGAATGGTAAGGTTAGGGACTGAATAAGTGACTTTTGAGTTGAGGTAAGGGGTGGAATGGCACTACCTGTGTGAAGTGTGGGGTACTGAGGGGCCGGTATGTACAGAGGCTGGGGATGAGAGGGATCCTGGCAGGCTGGATGGAAGACCAGGTGGCTAGAAGAGAGAGCAAAGGGGAGCATGGCAAGACTTGAGAGATGGGCAGGAGCCAGGCCATGTGGAGCCCTGTGGGTTGGGTTGAGGATTTTGACTTTTAGCTCATTAGCAGTGGAATGGCATAGTTCACTCTCATTTTCATGACATTATAGGCTTTTATTGGAGCTGGGAGCAGGAAGGTAAGGCCAGAGCATTTTGAGTTTGAGGAGCTTCCAAGGTCAGGCTAATGGATGGTTGTGTCAGACCAGAGTCCTTTAAGTTCTGAAAATCTGTGATTCCTTGGTAGGCAGTGGGGGCCCACAGGGTGTGGAGGGACATGCATAGCAAGATCAGCCTGTACTGTTCAGGGTAGGTGGACTCACTTTAAGCACAAGAGATGATGGGCAACTAGGTGGGAACTGTTGGCCTGGGTCTGGGTGGCAATGAAGAGAACTTGAGATGGGCTGTGGGAATGGAAGGAGGGTTAGGCGAGGGAAAGAAAATTAGGTTCTGTCTCTGGCGATTGAGAGGAAGGTGATACCATTAACAGACACAGTGGCACAGGTGGAGCATATTTGAGATGAGTTTAATTTTACACATACTGAGATTGGGTGCTTTCAGAGTATCCACTTGGCAGGAAAGTGTAAGCATTAAAGTCATCTACATATGAGGGAGAATGCCAGGGAGAAGGAAGGAACAGGTCTGAATGTCTACATGGATAGTGCAGAGGATTGGAGAAGAGCCACTGGTTGTGGGGAATAGGCAGTCCTGACACTGTCTCAAATGGTGTCATGCTTGAGTGAAGGGGCTTCCCTGGTTAGTGTGGACTTTACATTTGAGCCGGTTCAAGCTGGTGTCAGTGCTTTTTCCTGAGAAAACGGTTATGACTTTGGTTTTGATAATTCCATTATACTTTGTGGGCTTCTAGAATTTGCATTTTTAAATGTAAAAGTAAGAGGAGCTTATGTTTCTGGCCTTTAAAAAAAACTTTCATTGATTTTTTTAGTTGAAGGATCTTTAGACTGAAATGTTGGTTTTGATTATAGTGGTATGTGTCTTGATTTAACTCAAACCTCTTTGTTATTAAACTAAGAGACATTAAAATGAAAACCTTTCTGGTTTGCAATGGCATCAAGTTGGAGTATTTTTAAATTTTTTTAGTTCTATACATCCTGTGTTAAAATTGTGTGATAAGGCCTTTTTCATAAGTTGAAAGGATGTACGGTAATAAGAGGATTCAGTTTCACTGAAGTTCTCACTGAGTGTGTACTGTATGCAGGAACCTGGGTCAAGCATTTCATATACATTGTGACATTTAATCTTGAGGACAAGTTTGAGGGTGTTGTATAAACTTTGGATTATTGTATGATTATAGTTAGCAAATCACTTAATGTTTTTCTAAATGAAAGATACTACAGAAATGATTCATTACAGAGGATAAGGTTATTGGTGTTCGTTTAATAAAAATAAATGGAATCTTTGGTGGATTAAAGCAGTGTCACTTCATTCATTTTTATGTGACTCATAATTCAGTGATCTTTTTTTGTCCTGTGGCATCACCATCGAAATTTTTCTTTGAAGGATAAATTTGTCCCATAAAGTTAGAGAATAAAGATGCTAAGCCCATTTATAAAGTTAATATGCATTTAATTCTTTTATGTTCCTGCCATGCAAAACTTTTGGGAGGATAGAATAGAATAACCTAGTGAGTTGGAGCCTTATGTTCCCTATGATGTTAAGACTTCCTTCTACAGGAGGAAAAGAGAAGAAGTAGGCATTTATTAAGCATTTGTTTTGTGCCCAACTCATGCAATGTTAGTAGTAGTTGTCGAAGCATAGCCACCACTGGCATTTCTCCATTATTTCCAGGTGCTGTGTAAAGTGCCTCTTAGAAACTACCCCTTTTAGTCCTTGGAGTGAGGTTATTACTATTTCACAGATGGGTAAAGCCTGGAGATTTTGACTAACTTGCTCAAGGTGACACTGAAAAACTGGACTGGAATGTGAACTCACATTAGAGCTTTGTCTAATTCCCAAACCCATGCTTTCCATTGTACCATTTGGCTTCTCATTGTTTCTGAGTTCCGTCACCCTTTACGAACATTCTTTGGAAGGGCTGATCTAATTCTTTTGAGAAACAAAGGAGAGAAAATAGATTTGTTACAACAGGAAAGCTAGCGTTAAAAAATATCTTAATTCACTCGAACCTGTCTGGCTGCTGGTCTGAGGACTTAAGTGCCTTTGTAACTAATGAAATGAAAATTCTGTAAAATAAAAGTTGAAAAAAGGAAAAAAGGAAAAAAAAATTTTTTTTTTGCTTACAATAATTACTAAGCAGTATCAACCTAAAGCCTTAAATTTATGTTCATGAATCAAATAGACTTGCCTGTATTCCTCAGTAGAATATAAGTTCCTTGAGGGCAGGGATTTTTATCACTTTTGCTTTGCTCACTGCTATATTCCCAGATCCTAGAACAGCGCTTGGGACATTGTGTGTTCAATAAATATTTGTTGACTGAGGAATGAAATTCTGCAATATTTTTTTTGTGACTTGAGTAAAAGTCATCTTTACCTATATGACCACCATATCTGTCTTTGTCCTCATGTTTCTCCTGAAATTCATTGTCTTACCTTCAAATGTTTGCTGGGCATCTTCACTGGGATTTTTTACTATCACTTCATAATGAGCTATGACTGACACCAAACTCTTTGCAAAAAATAGTCTTTCCCTTTGTACTTCCTTATATTTCAGTAGCAAATCCCACTTTAGATAAAAGCAAAGGTCAAAACTTAAAGAGTAATCCTTTTCTCTTTCCTTTTATTCTCTCTCCCACAGAGTCTTAGAAATTTGCTCCTTTCCCCTCCTGCCGCTGCCATCCTAGTGTATCTGGCCTTTCACCTCATCGTTGACCTGCTTGTGTTGTACCCTGGCTGTCTCTTGTACCTCCGGAGTCCATTTTGCACTTTGTTACATAAATCTCCTGAAAACATGTGTCCCTGTGTTGCTCAGAAACCTTTTTTTTTAAACTCGTCTTATTACCTATAAAATGAGCCTCGGCAGAAGGCTTCCACTGCTTTATGCCCATTTCTTTTCCCCTAACCAAATCCTTCTCTTTTGTAGTTTTTCTGCATATTTGTTAAATTCAGCACCTTTCCTCCTCCCTGCCCCCATGTTCTTCCTTCTCTATTTATCTGGATTCTACTTCACGGCCAATCTTCAGTTTTCGATAATAAATAATAGCCAACTCTCTGAATTCATACATGTTACCTTCTTTTGAGATGAGTTGCCAACTGCGTCAGTTCATAGCTAGCTTCTGAGTAATTGTGTGTTTAGGTACTGTGCACTGACTTCAGGTTGTGAAGGTGGGTAGGAATCAGGCCTTGCTTTCCCATCGGGGAGCTCATGATTCTTAAGGGAAGATAGCTATGTTCACAGGTCATTAGAATCTAATAATAAAAATGCAGGCAGTATGTAGTGCTGGGCTACTATGTGGTGGAGAGACTCTTGGGAGCTCATCAAATTTGGGTGGAAGACATCAAAGAGAAGAGAACAGTTGGGCAGATCTGAGAGATTTGATGTTAATGCACTGTCTGGTGAAGGGCACTCTGGAAGGAACAAAGAGCTGTGCAGAGAATCACAGACTATCACCCCGACTTAGTGTATTGGTTTTCTGGGTTTGTTGTAACAAAGTACCACAAACTGGGTGGCTTAAAACAGCAGAAATTTAATTTCACACAGTTCTGGAGGCCAGAAGCCTAAAATCCAGGTGTTGATAGGGTTGTGCCCTGCCTGAAGGCTCTAAGGGAGAATTTGTCCCATGCCTTTCTCTTAGCTTCTGGAATTGCCAGCAGTCTTTGGGCTTCCTTGGCTTGTAGATGACTCACATTAGTTTCTGCCTTCACCACTTGAGTCTCTCACATGACCTTCTCCATGTGTTTCCTCACCTGTAAGGACTCCAGTCATGTTGGGTGTCTGAGTATGACCTCATCTTAACTTGAGTACATCTTCAAAGACCCTGTTTCCAAGTGGGGTCACACTCACAGGTACTGTGGTTTAGGACTGTATTGTATCTTTTTGGGGGACACAGTTCAACCCATAGCATGTAGAGAACTGAACACAGATGAATGTCGTTGGATTATAACTTGTGAGGGGTGCATTATCACTGGTGTGGTGATTGCCTTCCCATTTACCTTCCCAACAGCCGTCAAGCTTCAGGGCGTATCTGTGACCTAGACTAAACCATCAGGGCATTCCATTCTCAGGTTGTAGTGATTGTTTCAAGGTAGGCATATGATCTAAGCTGACTCAACCAGAGTGAATCTCAGGATTTTTGCTGGAGATCTCTCTCTTCTGTGGGCATTTGTGAAGGAGATGCCTTGTCTTCTGTGTGGTGAGGATTTAAGACCTAGAACTGTTATAGTTAGCAGTGCTGTTGTGCTAGGAGCTCAACCGAGGTAAGAGCAACTCCTAGAAGAAGGAGAATGGCAAAGAAAAGGAGCTGAAGACCTGGTGATTTTCTGAATCTCTGAATCAGGCCTTGCCTGAAGCTATATTTTTTGGCTTTTGTGAAGTACTGCACTTTGTATTTTTCTTAAGCCAGTTAGGATTTGATTTCCTGTCCCTTATAATATAAAAGGAATGCAGGTCAGATCATAAAAAGTCTTTATATTCCACACCATGGAGTTTGGGCCTTATCCTCTTGGGATTGATAACATGGTCTAAATTCCTGACATTTTTCCGTGAAGTCTCCCAATGTTCCAATCTTGATCAGCACATAATCTGAACCCTAAGTTACCAAAGGCAATAGTTTTAACTTATTTCTTTGATATTGCATAATTGGGATTGCCCACTTCCAGCTGAGGATGAGGCTGTTCTCCCCGCCTTGTCCCTCAGCTCTGCTTAGCCAGTTTCACATTTGAGGGCTCATTCATTGTCACTTTATTTGTGAATTGTACTGGATACAATTTCTATTAAAGTTCTTTTAGTGACAGACAGCCCACTCAGACAAGCTAAAAAGACAAAGATGGTAGAGACTTATTGGTTCATGTGACAGAAAAGTCAAAGGGATATTGTTGACTTCATGCGTGGCTGCATCCAGGGAACCGGTTGGTTCCTTTCCTTCCATCTTTTAGCTTTGCAGTGCTATTTACTGACCTCACTTGAAGGCTGTCTTCGTGTGGTGTCTCCAGAAGCTAAATCAAACTGACTTAGCATCCTCCTGGAAAAGAATGACTCTTTCTTAGCAGCTTGTAGCAAATAAGGAGATGTGAAGGCTCCCTGGTCCCTTGTCTTTTACTGAAGTAGTCACTGTGGCAGGGTCATGGGAAGTTCTCACTATCAGGCCTGAGTTGAGTACCTGCTCTGGAGCTGGGGAGTGAGGTCTGGCTCCATTACATGGCATGCACTGAGAAAGGAGGAGCAAGAAAAGGGAAAGGGAAAAGGAAGACACACGGATGTTACCAGAAAGTAGGGGTGAGAATAATGACATCCTGTGCATTCCTAGAACCTGCCATTTGGTGAACGCTGAGTAAGTGTTGCAGTGAGGCCTGTCCTGCATTCAGTTTCAGTCTAGTAGAGTCACATCTCCAAATGGCAGTTACACACCCCCTGATTTTGTGATGGAGGAAATAGAATTATGGGAGGAGGCAACAAAATACATGCTTATATTATGTGAAGTTGTTACATTGGGTGAAAACTCAAAAAACTTTATGTA
This sequence comes from Smutsia gigantea, assembly GCA_032199065.1. Lineage (NCBI taxonomy): Eukaryota > Metazoa > Chordata > Mammalia > Pholidota > Manidae > Smutsia > Smutsia gigantea. Next base: position 175,197 of record JAVSCE010018738.1, on the reverse strand, counting down.
AAATAATTACGTAATAGACATTTAAATTTTTTGGCAGATTGCTGGAAGATAGAGTTTAGTTATTTGAAAAAATATGTTTTGAGAAAAAAGAAAAATTGAGCATGAATGTCTTAATATAATTGCATAAATTACGACGTGTTTGAAAGCAGGTATCTGACATTTAAACTTTATCTCTGTGAAAGGTTCCCAAGATAGGCAAGTGCTTTACATTTACTATAACATAAAGGACAGATAAACATGTAGGAGAAAAGCAGAGTATGTTTATCATCAAAACAGTTTTGAAGAAATATGAGCAACTGATTTACTAAATTTGTAGGTTATCTTTAATCTTGAGAAACATGGAAGTGGTACTGTTCAACAGAAATCATATTTTCTTCTTGACATTCTTCTAAAACTTAAATGAAACTATAGTTGTACTTTTCAAAATAATTGTATCTGGAAATTTATCAGCCACTAACCTATCATGAAACTTGTTTCTCACTTATGTTCTTTACCATTTTCTGTGATTTTCCAAATGCATTTTGTTTTTTTCTTCCTTACATTTTTCCTTTATAATTTAAGACTAACCCTTTATTATTAGCCTGACTTTATATAATTTTTCCTCCTTTGGGTGGCTTTCTTACATTAGTCTTGCTATTTTCATTCCCTTCACTTTATTGCTGTCATGTCCTTTTAACTGCTTTTCCTTTAGCACTTGAAACTCTGGTTTGATTTTTTTCTTTCCATTTTCAATTATTTAAGTTTTCTGGTTTTCCATGCCACATTTTGAGTGAACTTTAATTCTAGCTATTTATTTACATGTTTACTCATCTAGAATTCTGTCTTTCACTTATAGAAGTTAATTTTAGTCATGAATGAATTGCCTATTTATCGTTTTAGAATTTGACATTAAGAGTATACAGCTATTAAGTTGAATGAATTTTCCAATTAATTTCTCTTGGTCCTTTTTGCATTCTAATGAAGAATTTTCTAATTTGTTTACTGATAGGCTTATAATAAGCATTAGGGGCTGGAATTGTGTCAGGTGCTGTTAAGAGACACAGAAGTCATCTTTTGATTTTCTTCCTCTATTTTTTGATTCACAAATGCCTTCAAAAAAATGTGTAATCTTTATGGACTCTCTTAGGAATTAAAAAATAATCTTTAAAAAAAGGTATTCTGTTTTTGAAAGATCGTTTTAAATAGACTAAAAAGTAGTATCTTACTAATGATTGAACATACCTTTTAAATACAATTTGTAATGCTACTCACAATATTTAAAAAAAAGTACCTTTTCCCTGTTTAACATGTGGCACATATTGTTTAATGTATTTTTATTAAATGTGGAAGGAAAAGCATGATTTTTAGACAAATAAAAAATATTTAATTTGGGGGTCAAGTGGTACATTAAAATAGAGATTGACTTTAAAGTCTGCTTTGTGCTATAGAAATAGACAACTTTCCTGTAATGTTTGATATTCATATATTTGTGCTTCAAAAAATATTTCTTAGAAATTTTTTGTGTGCTTTGTTTCTAAGTGATAAAATGATAGTGGTTTTCAGCTATTTGTGAGCCTTTCTCTGCAAATAGCATGTTTCTGGTGTGGATGTTTTTTTTTCCAGAACTGAATGAAAAGGCTAAACCAGCTATAATTCTCACTTAATTCCCCCCCATTTGTTTTTTCTTTTTAAATTTTTATTAAGATATTATTGATATACACTCTTATGAAGGTTTCCCATGAAAAAACAATATGGTGACTACTTTTACCCATATTATTAAGTCCACACCCATACCCCAATGCAGTCACTGTCCATCAGTGTAGTAACATGCCACAGATTCACTATTTGCCTTCTCTGTGCTACACTGTTTTCCCCTTGATCCCCCCCACCATGTGTATTAAACATAATACCCCTCAATCCCCTTCTCCTTCTCTCCCCACCCGCCCTCTCACACCCCTCCCCTTTGGTAACCACTAGTCCCTTCTTGGAGTCTGTGAGTCTGCTGCTATTCTGTTCTTTCAGTTTTTCTTCGTTGTTATTCTCCACAAATGAGGGAAATCATTTGGCACTCGTCTTTCCGCCTGGCTTATTTCACTGAGCATAATATCCTCCAGCTCCATCCATGTTGTTGCAAATGGTAGGATTTGTTTCTTTCTTATGGCTGAATAGTATTCCATTGTGTATATGTACCACCTTTTCTTTATCCATTCATCTACTGATGGACACTTAGGTTGCTTCCATATCTTGGCTATTGTAAATAGTGCTGCGATAAACATAGGGGTGCATATGTCTTTTTGAATCTGAGAAGTTGTATTCTTTGGGTAAATTCCTAGGAGTGGGTTCCTGGGTCAAATGGTATTTCTATTTTGAGTTTTTGAGGAACCTCCATATTGCTTTCCACAATGGTTGAACTAGTTTATATTCCCACCAGCAGTGTAGGAGGGTTCCCCTTTCTGTACATCCTCACCAGCATTTGTTGTTCTTAGTCTTTGGATGGTGGCCATCCTTACTGGTGTGAGGTGATATCTCATTGTGGTTTTAATTTGCATAACCCTGATGATTAGTGATATGGAACATCTTTTCATGTGTCTGTCGGCCATCTGAATCTCTTATTTGGAGAATTGTCTCTTCATATCCTCTGTCCATTTTTTAATTGGGTTATTTGCTTTTTGGGTGTTGAGGTGGGTGAGTTCTTTATATACTTTCGGTGTTAACCCCTTGTCGGACATGTCATACAAATATATTCTCCCATACTGTAGGATGCCTTTTTGTTCTATTGATGGTGTCCTTGGCCATACAGAAGCTGTTTAGTTTGATGTAGTCCCATGGTTCATTTTTGCTTTTGTTTCACTTGCTCGAGGAGATGCATCTAGGAAGAAGTTGCTCATGCTTATACTCAGGAGATTTTTGCCTATATTGTCTTCTAAGAGCTTTATGGTTTCATGACTTACATTCAGTCTTTGATCCATTTCTAGTGTACTTTTGTGTATGGGGTTAAACAATAATCCAGTTTCATTCTCTTGCATGTAGTGGTTCAGTTTTGCCAACACCAGTTGTTGAAGAGGCTGTCATTTCCCCATTGTATGTACAATGGTTCCTTTATCATATATTAATGGACCATGTATGGTTGGGTTTATATCAGGGCTCTCTAGTCTGTTCCATTGGTCTATGGGTCTGTTCTTGTGCCAGTACCAAATTGTCTTCATTACTGTGGCTTTGTAGTAGAGCTTGAAGTCAGGGAGCATAATTCCCCCTGTTTTATTCTTCCTTCTCAGGATTGCTTTGGCTATTCGGGGTCTTTTGTGGTTCCATATGAATTTTAGAACAATTTGCTCTAGTTCATTGAAGAATGCTGTTGGTATTTTGATAGGGATTGCATTGAATCTGTAGATTGCTTTAGGCAGGATGGCCATTTTGACAATATTAATTCTTCCTATACATGAGCACGGGATGTGTTTCCATTTATTGGTATCTTCTTTAATTTCTCTCATGAGTGTCTTGTAGTTTTCAGAGTATAGGTCTTTCACTTCCTTGGTTAGGTTTATTCCTAGGTATTTTATTCTTTTTGATGCAACTGTGAATGGAATTGTTTTCCTGATTTCTCTTTCTGCTAGTTCATTGTTACTGTATAGGAGTGCGACAGATTTCTGTGTGTTAATTTTGTATCCTGCAACTTTGCTGAATTCAGATATTAGATCTAGTAGTTTTAGAGTGGATTCTTTAGGGTTTTTTTTATGTACAATATCATGTCATCTGCAAACAGGGACAATTTAACTTCTTCCTTGCCAATCTGGATGCCTTTTATTTCTTTGTGTTGTCTGATTGCCATGGCTAGGACCTCCAGTACTATGTTGAATAGAAGGTGGAAGAGTGGGAATCCTTGTCTTGTTCCCGATCTTAAAGGAAAAGCTTTCAACTTCTCACTGTTAAGTATAATGTTGGCTGTGGGTTTGTCATATATGGCCTTTATTATGTTCAGGTACTTTCCCTCTATACCCATTTTATTGATAGTTTTTATGATGAATGGGTGTTGAATTTTGTCAAATGCTTTTTCAGCATCTACGGAGATAATCATGTGGTTTTTGTCCTTTTTTTTATTGATGTGGTGGATGATTTTGATGGATTTTCGAATGTTGTGCCATCCTTGCATCCCTGGAATAAATCCTACTTCATCATGATGGATGGTCTTTTTGATGTATTTTTGAATTCGGTTTGCTAATATTTTGTTGAGTATTTTTGCATCTATGTTCATCAGGGATACTGGTCTGTAATTTTCTTTTTTTGTGGTGTCTTTGTCTGGTTTTGGTATTAGAGTGATGCTGGCCTCATAGAATGAGTTTGGAAATATTCCCTCTTCTTCTACTCTGGAAAACTTTAAGGAGGATGGGTGTTAGGTCTTCACTAAATGTTTGATAAAATTCAGCGGTAAAGCCCTCTGGTCCAGGGATTTTGTTTTTAGGTAGTTTGTTGATTACCAATTAAATTTCGTTGCTTGTAATTGGTCTGTTCAGATTTTGTGTTTCTTTATGGGTCAGCCTTGGAAAGTTGTATTTTTCTAGAAAGCTGTCCATTTTTTCTAGGTTATCCAGTTTATTAGCATATAATTTTTCATGGTTTTCTCTCATAATTCTTTGTGTTTCTGTGGTGTCTGTAGTGATTTTTCCTTTCTCATTTCTGATTCTATTTATGTGTGTAGACTCTCTTTTTCTTCATAAGTCTGGCTAGGGGTTTATCTATTTTGTTTATTTTCTTGAAGAACCAGCTCCTGCATGTATTGATTCTTTTTTTTTTGCTATTATTAATGTACCATTACATGAGCAATAATATGGTTACGAGACTCCCCCTATTATCAAGTCCCCACCATATACCACTGTCATTTATTCTTTTTGTTGTTTTATTCTTCTTGATTTTATTTATTTCTGCTCTAATCTTTATTATGTCCCTCCTTCTACAGACTTTGGGCCTCATTTGTTCTTCTTTTTCTAGTTTCGTTAATTGTGAGTTTAGACCGTTCATATCCGTTTGTTGTTCTTTCCTTAGGTGGGCCTGTATTGCAATATACTTTCCTCTTTGCATCGCCTTCACTGTGCATCCTATAGATTTTGCGGTGTTGAAATATTGTTGTCATTTGTCTCCATATATTGCTTGATCTCTGTTTTTATTTGGTCATTGATCAATTGGTTATTTGGGAGCATGTTGTGAAGCCACCATGTGTTTGTGGGATTTTTCATTTTTTTGCATAATTTATTTCTAGTTTCCTACCTTTGTGGTCTGAGAAACTGTCTGGTACAATTTCAGTCTTTTTGAATTTACTGAGGCTCTTTTTGTGACCTAGTATATGATCTATTCTTGCAAATGTTCCATGTGCACTTGAAGATTGTGTATCCTGCTGCTCTTGGGTGTAGAGTTCTGTAGATGTTTGTTAGGTCCAGCTGTTCTAATGTGTTGTTCAGTGCTTCTGTCTCCTTACTTATTTTCTGTCTGGTTACTCTGTCCTTTGGAGTGAGTGGAGTGTTGAAGTCTCCTAGAATGAATGCATTGCATTCTATTTCCCCTTTTAATTCTGTTAGTATTTGTTTCACAAATGTAGGTACTCCTGTGTTGGGTGCATAGATATTTATAATGGTTATATCTTCTTGGATTGACCCCTTTATCATTATGTAATGTCCTTCTTTGGCTCTAGTGATTTTCTTTTTTTTGAAGTCTGTTTTGTCTCATACAAGTACTGCAACTCCTGCTTTTTCCTTCCTAATAGTTGCATGAAATATCTTTCTCCATCCCTTCACTTTTAGTCTGTGTATGTCTTTGGGTTTGAAGTGAGTCTCTTGTAGGCAGCATATAGATGGGTCTTGTTTTTTTATCCATTCAGTGACTCTATGTCTTTTGATTGGTGCATTCAGACCATTTCCATTTAGGGTGATTATTGATAGGTATGTACTTACTGGCATAGCAGGCTTTAGATTTGTGGTTACCAAAGGTTCAAGGTTAACTTCCTTACTATCTAAGAGTCTTACTTAATTCACTTAATATGCTGTTACAAGCACAGTCTAAAGGTTCTTTTTTTCTCCTCCTCTTTCTTCCTCCTCCATTCTTTATATATTAGGTATCCTATTCTGTACTATTTGTCTATCCCTTGATTGACTTTGGGGATAGTTGATTTAATTTTGCATTTACTTAGTAATTTAACTGTTCTACCTTCTTTACCGTGGTTTTATTACCTCTGGTCACAGCTATTAAACGGTAGGAACACTTCCATCTATAGCAGTCCCTCCAAAATACACTGTAGAGATGGTTTGTGGGAGGTAAATTCTCTCAGCTTTTGCTTATCTGGGAATTGTTTAATCCCTTCTTCAAATTTAAATGATAATCTTGCTGGATAAAGTAATCTTGGTTCAAGGCCCTTCTGCTTCATTGCATTGAATACATCATGCCACTCCCTTCTGGCCTGTAAGGTTTCTGCTGAGAAGTCTGATGATAGCCTGATGGGCTTTCCTTTGTATGTGATCTTATTTCTCTCTCTGGCTGCTTTTAATAGTCTGTCCTTATCCTTGATCTTTGCCATTTTAATTACTATATGTCTTGGTGTTGTCTTCCTTGGGTCCCTTGTGTTGGGAGATCTACGCACCTCCATGGCCTGAGAGACTATCTCCCTCCCAAGATTCGGGAAGTTTTCAGCAATCACCTCCTCAAAGACACTTTCTATCCCTTTTTCTTTCTCTTCTTCTTCTGGTACCCCTATAATGTGAATATTGTTCCGTTTGGATTGGTCACACAGTTCTCTCAATATTCTTTCATTCTTAAAGATCCTTTTTTCTCTCTGTGCCTCAGCTTCTTTGTATTCCTCTTCTCTAATTTCTATTTTATTTATTGTCTTCTCCATCATATCTAATCTGCTTTTAAAACTTTCCATTGTATGTTTCATTTCTGATACTGTTTTCCATAATGATAGGATCTCTGACCGGAATTCCTCCCTGAGTTCTTGAATATTTTTCTGCATCTCCATGAGCATGTTAATGATTTTTATTTTGAAATCCCTTTCAGGCAAATTCATGAAGTTCATTTCATTTAAATTTTTCTCAGGGGTTGTATTCGTAATTTTACTTTGGACCAGGTTCCTTTGGCATTTCATATTTGTATATGGTGCCCTCTCGTGCCCTGAAGTTCTGTTCTCTGGAGCTGCTCAGACCCTGAAGTAATGTCGGGGTCACAGGGGAGCGGTATTAGTGCCTGGGAGGAGGAAAGAGTTGTTTCCTGCTTCCCAGCTGCTTCACCTGTCTCCACTGTCAGAACCAGTGGGCCGAGCACACAGGTATAAGCCCCTGTGCTTGCATTTGTACTTTCTGTAGAAGGGGCTTACCTCTGGCTGGCCTAATGCCAGGGTAGGGTTTGCCAGTTTGTGAGCCAGGTGGGGCTGGCTGGGAGAAAGGCTTAGTAGGCTGTGTATCATGGAGGGGGTCCTTGTAGTTCTGTAGCCAGCCAGAGAGCTGGTGCTCCTGAAGATTGTGAAAGTTCCCAGCCTGCTGGACAGAGTGCACCCAGACAATTTTGTCTATCTGTCCTTTCTCCTGAGCAGTATGCTCTGTGCAATCCTTGCCCCTTTAGCAGCCCTCTTGCTCTTAGGAAGTTTCTCAGACTGCCCACCTTTCTTTTGTCCTAGAGCAGCCAGATATGGATTCCTGCTTTCCACAAGCAGCTGGAATCTCAGTGTCTCCAGGTATTCCCCCTGTCTTAGCTTTCCAACCCCCTAATCACGAGAGTACCATGAAAACACCATGAAATGTAGGTTTGTGCTCCCAGAGCATATCTCCAGAGATAGGTATTCAGCAGTCCCAGGCCTCCACTCCCTCCCTGCTCTGTTTCTCTTCCTCCTGCTGGTGAGCTGGGGTGGGGGAAGGGCTTGGGTCCTCCGGGCCTCGGCTTTGGTATGTTATCCTGTTCCATTAGGTTTGTTCTTTTCTCCAGGTGTATGCAGTTTGGCGCAGTCCTCTTTCCTGTTGCTCTTTCAGGATTAGTTGTATTAATTATTTTTTCGTATTATATGCGGTTTTAGGAGGAAGTCTGTGTCTTACCTCTCATGCCGCCATCTTTAATCCCCTCGATTTTCCCCATTAACATTGGTTGTTAAAGTACTAAATACATCTTGCAAAGCTATACAAGGATTTTATCAGAAGATTGACAAGATGATTTTGAGACAGATTTGCAGAATTAGTTTCCTCCTTTGCCCTTCCACAGCTTGTATTTAAACATCATATTGTATGCTTCTCCTTTAATAGATGTCATTCCTGTCTCTTAATTGAATGTCATCTGGATCACTGGTTGAGAAACACTGAGCAATTCTGACCACATAGCTTGTTACTTTAAGCAATCTTAGGTTTAGTGCTGGTTCAGTCTCTGGGCTAACTTTAACTTCCTTTTAATAAGAAATATTTCAAGCCTATGGAAGAGATAAAAAGCAATAAAACAAACATCTGTTGTTTGTAACCTAGCTTTGCTGAATTTCCTCTGTATTAATATGATTATTACCACATAACAATATTAAGATAAATTATTATAACATGAAATAGTATGGATAGTAACCAAAGCCTATGTTTCCTTTCCCTAATCCTGTTCACCATTACTCTCTTTCCAGAGACACCTAGTTCGGTGAGGTCGATGTTTATTATTTCCATTGTATGTTTGTGCTTTTACTACAGATACACACACAGTAGTCTCATTTCCAAAAACAGGGTCATGTTTTCTAACTTTATAAGAAGTAATCATTCTGTAACATGTTTTTTTTTCACCCAAAAGCACACTTTTTTATGCTTTTGAGATTTGTTTGTGTTGATAAATGTAGCTTTAGTTAACTCTTTATATTATAGAATTCCAATTTACCCATTTTCCTTTGGATGGGTATTTAGATTTTTCCAGCTTGTTACAGTGGTACAGTGAACATACTTTACGTATCTTTTTGTGCACCTGTGTATGTTTTTTTCTTGGTTAGTGATTTTCAAACTTTTTGAGCACCTCCAAAATAATGTAAAATTTCTATTTACTTCCTTGCATACTTTTAGTTGACAAGCAGTTGACAAACAAAAAAAATCAATTTATATAGTTGCAGAGAATGTCATTTCTCATCTACTATAAATAGAATTACTGAAAAAAACCCCAGTATATTTTTTAAATTTATCAGGTGGAATCCAATCCAAATTCATAGCAGTTTGATAACCATTCTCATTCATTAAAAAAAATACATGTGTATGGTCTTCCTGAATAGGCATTTTGCTCTGTTTTTTTTTTCTTTTGCTTAAGTCCTTATTTTCATTCTAATTCCTCCACATAATTTTTTCTTCTGGGTTTTGAATTATGTCCACTGATCTGGATGTTGCATACCATAAAATTCACCATTTAAAAGTGAACGATTCTATGATTTTTAGCATATTCATAAATTTGTGCAGTTGTCACCACTGTCTAATTCCTTATGCCAAACAGAAACCCTGTGCCTATTAGCAGTCACTCCCCATTCTTCCTTCCTCCCAACCCTTGACAACCAGTCTGTTTCTGACTATGAATTTGTCTCTTCTAGACATTTCATGTAAATGTTATCCTACAATATTTGGTCACTTGCTACTGACTTTTTCTTCGCATGATGTTTTCAAGGTTCTTCCAGGTTGCATTGTGTACCAAGTACCTCTTCATTTTTTAGGGCCGAATAGTATTCCATTGCATGTATATACCACATCTCATTAACCCATTCATCAGTTAATGGACATTTGGGTTTCCACATTTTGGCTATTGTGAATAATGCTGCTTTGAACATTCATATACAAGTTTTTGTGTGGACATATGGTTTTGTCTTTGGGGGTGTATGTCTAGGAGTGGAATTGCTGGGTCATATGTTATGTTAACTCTTACTTTTTGAGCAACTGCTGGACTTTTTCATATTCCTACCAGCAATACATGAAAGTTCTATTTTCTCACATTCTCACCAATACTTATTTTCTTAGTTTTATCTATTTATTTACTTATTTATGTATTTCCTTCTTTGCTTTCTAATTATAGCCATCCAGGTTAGTGTAACTGGTATCTCATTATGGTTTTGATTTGCATTTCCCTAATGACAATTAATTTTGAGTATCTTTTCATGTGCTGCTTGGCCATTTGTGTATCTTCTTTGGATAAATGTTCATTTACTTCAGTCCTTTGTCTGCTTTTGAATTAGATTATTTGTCTTTTTATTGTTAAGCTGTAAGAGTTCTTTATATGTTCTCGATATTAGACCCTGAAAAGATGTATGATTTGCAAATACATTTGATTCTTGGACAGCATGGGTTTGAAAAGCACAGGTCCTTTAATTTTTTCAATAAATATATTGGAAATTTTTTGGAGATTTGCAATAATTTGAAAAAACATTTTCTTTTCTCTAGCTTATTGTAAGAATACAATATATAATACATATACAAAATATGTGTGAATAGTGTTATTTGTAGGACTTCTGATCACCAGTAGGTTATTAATAGTTAAGCTTTTGGGGAATCAAAAGCTATACATGGGTTTTTGACTGTGTTGGGGGTTGATGCCTAACTTCCTGAGATCTTCAAGGGTCACCTGTAACTTTTTCCATTTTGTTTGTTGTTTTTCACAAAAAAACAACATGACAGTGTCTTTTAACTTAAAAAGTTCTTCATTTTAATGGAGGCTTATTTATTTATTTATTTTTGCTTGCTTATTCTTTAAGTGACCTAAGAAACAACTTCCCAATCTAAATTCGTGAAGATTTACATCTGTGTTGTCTTTTTATAGTTGTAGCTCTTCCATTTTGGTCTTTGATCCATTTTGAATTAAATTTTGTACGTTCTATGAGGTAGAGGTTCCACTTCATTCTTTTTTTTTTTTGTTACTATTATTAATATACAATTACATGAGCAACATATTGGTTACTAGATTCCCCCTATTATCAAGTCCCCACCACATACCCCATTGCAGTCACTGTCCATCAGCGTAGTAGGATGTTACAGAATCACTACTTGTCTTCTCTGTGTTAGACTGCTTTCCCCGTATGCCCCCACTCCACACCCACCCCTGCTACATGATGTGTGCTAATTATAATAGCCCTTTTTCCTCCTTATCCCTCCCTTCCCACCCCTCTTCCCCAGTCCCTTTTCCTTTGGTAACTGTTAGTCCATTCTTGGGTTCTGTGAGTCTGCTGCTGTTTTGTTCTTTCAGTTTTTTCTTTGTTCTTATACTCCACAGATGAGTGAAATCATTTGATACTTGTCTTTTTCGGCTTGGCTTATTTCACTGAGCATAATACCCTCTAGCTCCATCCATGTTGTTGCAAATGGTAGTATTTGTTTTCTTCTTATGGCTGAATAATATTCCATTGTGTATATGTACCACATCTTCTTTATCCATTCATGTACTGATGGACACTTAGGTTGTTTCCATTTCCTGGCTATTGTAAATAGTGCTGTGATAAACATAGGGGTGCATCTGTCTTTTTCAAACTGGGCTGCTGCATTCTTAGGGTAAATTCCTAGGAGTGGAATTCCTGGGTCAAATGGTATTTCTATTTTGAGTTTTTTGAGGAACCGCCATACTGCTTTCCACAATGGTTGTACTAATTTACATTCCCACCAGCAGTGTAGGAGGGTTCCCCTTTCTCCACATCCTCACCAGCATTTGTTGTCTGTCTTTTGGATGGCGGCCATCCTAACTGGTGTGAGGTGATATCTCATTGTGGGTTTAATTTGTATTTCTCTGATGACTAGTGATGTGGTGCATCTTTTCATGTGCCTGTTGGCCATCTGAATTTCTTCTTTGGAGAAATGTCTTTTCAGTTCCTCTGCCCATTTTTTAATTGGCTTATTTGCATTTTGTTTGTTGAGGTGTGTGAGCTCTTTATATAATTTGGATGTCAACCCCTTATTAGATATGTCATTTATGAATATATTCTCCCATACTTTAGGATGTCTTTTTGTTCTACTGATGGTATCCTTTTCTGTACAGAAGTTTTAGTTTGATATAGTCCCATTTGTTCATTTTTGCATTTGTTTCCCTGGCCTGGGGAGATATGTTGATGAAGAAGTTGCTCATGTTTATGTCCAAGAGATTTTTGTGAGAGTTTTATGGTTTCATGACTTATATTCAGGTCTTTGATCCATTTTGAGTTTACTTTTGTGTATGGGGTTAGACAGTAACCCAGTTTCATTCTCTTACATGTAGCTGTCCAGTTTTGCCAACACCAGCTGTTGAAGAGGCTGTCATTTCCCCACTGTATATCCATGGCTCCTTTATCGTATACTAATTGACCATATATGTTTGGGTTTATATCTGGGCTCTCTTTCTGTTCCACTGGTCTATGGGTCTGTTCTTGTGCCAGTACCAAATTGTCTTGATTACTGTGGCTTTGTAGTAGAGCTTGAAGTCAGGGAGCCTAATTCCCCCTGCTTTATTCTTCCTTCTCAGGATTTCTTTGGCCATTCGGGGTCTTTTGTGGTTCTATATGAATTTTAGAACTATTTGCTCTAGTTCATTGAAGAATGCTGTAGGTATTTTGATAGGGATTGCATTGAATCTGTAGATTGCTTTAGGCAGGATGGCCATTTTGACAATATTAATTCTTCCTAGCCAAGAGCATGGGATGAATTTCCACTTATTAGTGCCCTCTTTAATTTCTCTTAAGAGTGTCTTGTAGTTTTCAGGGTATAGGTCTTTCACTTCCTTGGTTAGGTTTATTCCTAGGTATTTTATTTGTTTGGATGAGATTATGAATGCAATTGTTTTCCTGATTTCTCTTTCTGCTAGTTCATCGTTAGCGTATAGGAATGCAACAGATTTCTGTGTATTAATTTTGTATCCTGCAACTTTGCTGAATTCAGATATTAGCTCTAGTAGTTTTGGAGCGGGTTCTTTAGGGTTTTTTAGGTACAATATCATGTCATCTGCAAACAGGGACAGTTTGAGTTCTTCCTTGCCAATGTGGATGCCTTTTATTTCTTTGTATTGTCTGATTGCTGTCGCTAGGACCTCCAGAACTATGTTGAATAAAAATGGGGAGAGTGGGCATCCTTGTCTTGTTCCCGATCTTTCCACTTCATTCTTTTGCATGTGAATATCTAGTTGTTTCAGTACCATTTATTGAAGAGACTAGTTTTTTCCCTCTTGGATGGTCCTGGTAGCCTTGTCAAAAATCAACTGGCTCTAGATGTTTTAGTTTATTTCTAGACTCTCAGTTATATTCCATTGACCTATATATCTATTGTTATGTCAGTATCAGACTGTCTAGATTACTTTGTAATAAGTGGCTGTGTAATGAGTCTCAAAATCCTCCTATATAATTTTAAAAAGTTTTATTTTGAGAAAATTGTAAGTTCACACATAGAAGAAATAATAGGTCTTCTATACCTCTCACCCATTTCTTTTAATGATAACCTCTATAGTACAGAGCACAACCAGAAAATTGGTATTAATACAGTCCATCAGCCTCATTTGGATTTCACCAGTTTTGCATGTACTAATCTGTGGGTGTGTATTTCCCTCATAGAATTTTATTCTAGTACACTTCTGTGCTTGAAGATAGTTTATTATCCTATTATACTTCTTTATAATGAGGTTGTGTGTAAAATGATTTTTTCAGCTTCCTGTGACCATGAGGCCTTATGTGTTGAAGATTTTCTTCTGAATTAACTAATCGTTATGGTTTTTAGTGTATAGCTGAGCAAATATAATATAAAACACATTTTTAGAAGTAATTTTCAAACTTATTAGATGGAATGAATAGTACTTTTTCGAAATCTGTGGATGATATGACTTGCTGCTAGAATGAGACAGAGGAGTTCAGTGTACATCTTAATTCCCTTTTCCATCTCTTTTGGCAAATATAAGACTGAGAAACCTTGGTAACATAAATAAGTATATTTAGGTGGAAGAAATTTTGTTGTGGCAGTGTTTCCCAAGTGTTTGAACTCCTTTTAAATTATATGCCAAAAGTCAAATGATATCTTTAATAAAAAATTTTTTTAAGTATCTACAAGGCAACAGTTGAATTATATCTACCTTCAACTTTTTGTAACCAAAAAATTAGAAACCACCTGATTTTCAAAAGGATTTGTTACTCAGGCATTGCAGTTACTTATTTTCTTAATATGGGCATTGACATTTTGGATAATTCTTTGTTAGGGGTCCTAGAAATTTTTGTATTCTGGAGGTAGGTGGTCTTTGCTTTTGTCAGGTCGGAAACCCTTCCATAGGTTATAAAGGGACACCAGCAAGACTGCAGACTTTTCCTCAGGCAGATTCATTTTAGGAAAGAGTGTGTGTGGAAGATATTGTTTAAAAATGTATTCCACTTGAGCTATCGAGACCCTGTATCTCGTTTTCAGAGACCAGCCCAGGTCATTTGGAAGGCTCTTCTCTAGAGTATATCCCTAGGACTAAAATTGCTGGGTCAGATCACTTCAATTTTAGATAGTACTAAATAGTTCTTAAAAGTGATTGGTCCAGGTTTTTAACACCCATCACTCATGTTTGGGCATTGTAGTTGTGTATGAAATGGTACATGGTAGTTTCATTTTGCATTCTCTTGATTACACACACTAGTGTATGTCTTTTCATATGTTTAAAGGTCATTGGGTTTATGTTTATTTGAATTGCTTTTTCTCTTGTCTTTTTGTTGTTGTTGATTTACAGGGGTTCTTCGCATTTTCTGGATATTAACCCTGGGGTTATGCAGCAGAGATCTTCTAGTGATTGCGGTTGTCTTATTTTATTTCATAATTTAAAAATTTTACTTATAAATGATAGAAAGGTAGAAATCTTACAGAAAATTTCTGCATACTACAAGTAGGTAACAACTCCTTCCAGGATGTAGAACTTAATTTGTCTCTATTGCCCCCCTTGAATATAAAGTATAGAATATGGAAAGGGGGAAAATAATAATAACTTTACGATGGTGAAACCTGGCAAACACTGTCTTAACCAAGTGGTCAGGATTAACATTGCAGTGATAAGATAGTTGATACCATGTGCTTCCTGATATGATATGATTAGGAGTGAATGTTGCCTCTGTGGTGTTTTTCCCATACTCCTAGTCTGATTATGAGAAAGACATCAAACAAATTGAGGGACATTCTATAAAATGCTTGATAGTATTTCGCAAAACTGTCAAGGTCATGAAAAAAAGGAAACACTAAGAGACTGTCACAGACCAGAAGTACAAAGAAGATGTGATGAATAAATGTAATATGGTATCCTGGAACAGAAAATAGTACATTAGTGTAAGAACTGGAGAACTGTGAATAAAGTCTGGAATTTAGGTAATAGAAATGTACCAATATTGGTTCCTTATTCTGGCAAATGTACCGTGGTAATCTGATATGTTAATATTAGATGGAACTGGGTAAGAGATGTTTGGAAATTACCTGTATCATCTCTGCCAAACTTTTCTGTAAATCTAAATTATATTCCAAAATAAAAAGTTGATTAAGAATTTTTTTCATTTTGTTTAATCTAAGATTCCATCAGTTATAAGATACACTGTTATTTTATGTACTACTAAAAAAGAAAAATGCTTCCAGTAAAATTAAGATAGGGCATGAGTTCTAAGAGGCACCTTGATTTCAGAGATATTAAAAGAGAAAAAAGGGGCATATCTTAGAATAAATGAAATATGGTCTTTCTCTAAAACTGGTAATATATTCAAAAGCTACAGAAGGGTATGTGGTGGAAAGTTTTCCATCTCCTCCATGAGAGTAGTCAGTTGTTACCAGTTTCTCGTGTGGCCTTCCAGGTATGTTAGCTGCATCTATAAACACCTACAAACAATTGGCATACTCTGACCTGTACTTTGCTCTCCCATTACTCCCTTCGCTGAACAGTTTATCTTGGAGATAATTTCATACCAGTACATTAAAAAAATTTTTTTATTCCATTTTGTAGATGTGCCTTAATTTATATGAAAGTGTTGAATGACCTTGTATACATGTCATTTCACACATTTGTGGGTCTGTCTTTAGGATTAGTTCTCAGAAGTAAAATTGCTTCATCAGAGGGTATATGCATTTTAAATTTTGTTAGGTTTCCATAGAGATTTTTCCAATTGACATTACCAGCAGTGATAAGCTATAGCTTGTCTTTAACTTCCATAATTTATGGTGTATTTTTAAAATTTCAAATTTTAATGAGGTCAGTTTTATCGTTCTTTTCCTTTATGACTTGTGCTTTTTGGGTTATATTTAAAAATTCTTTCCCTATACTGACCTTGTAAAGATACTCTCCTGTATTTCTTCCTCAACACTTAAACTTTTTTGCTTTTTCACATTCTGATCTTTTATTTACCTATAATTAATTTTTATGTATAGTTTGTTCTAAAGTCCTAATTTAATTTTATTTGGTAAGCCGTTGTCCGAGTCCCATTTATAGAATAGTAAGGGGTTACAGATTGGAAATACCCCTTAGTCATATAAAACTTCAAATTTATCTTGGTTGTTTTTAGCCCTTTGCTCCTCTAATGCAGCAAAAGTCCTTTTTGAAATTTAGATTGGCACTTCACGTGATACTGATTATGATAGTACATAGAAATGCAATTCTTTATTATTATTTTTATTGGTATTATTATAATGCTAAGTAATATTTAGCTCATGAGTCTCTATGGTTGTCTGGGTGACTCAGTTGTATGTAATTCTGTTTTGTGCTTAATTTTGCCTGTGAGGGATTCTGGTTAATGGATACACAAGAAAGATTGAGAACATACATTAGATGGGGGAAAATGTGTGTGGGTGGATGGATTGCTGTCCTTAGGAGAGGGTGAGTATAGTATGAGTAAAAAGCACAGTAGAGATGAGAATGGGCATAGAGTGTTTGGGGGACAGTGATGAGAACTGGCTTGTCAGGGTGAGAGGAGAGATTGACATTGTCACGATCGGGAGTTTAGATTTCATTCCATAGCCTGTGCAGAGTCACTGTAAACACTCGACCAGGGTAGTGACATGGTGACATTGGTGCTTTAGGAATGTTGTTCTGGCTGTGGGGTGGTTAGTAGACTTTGTGGGCAGGTCTCTGAAGCTGTAAAGATAGCCAAAGGTTTTGGCAGTAGGAATTCTATGAAATGTTTTGGTGTTGGTGTAGAGTGTAGCAGTGGGAATGGAGATGAAGGGATAAATCTGAGGAAGCCTTTGATGGCAGTTGTATCATAAATTAGTCATACATTTGATGAGGGGTTAAATAGAGGAAGAAGCTAACAAATGTCACACCAACAGTTTGAACCTGAGAGAATGGGGCTACTTTGTCATTTCAAGATGGATTGTAGTTGAATGGGAAGAGATATTCCTTCCATAAAATTAATATCTCAAGATTTTAGCTGAAGAGGGATCTAGAAACCTAGAAGAAATGAGGGGGCCACACAAAGCAGAGCCATATAAAGTGGGTGTCAGAGCCATAGTTCTTGGCTCCTGGTTTCTTTGCAAGATTGAGTTTCATTGGTTCTGGAACTTTCAGTTTCCCTGTTGCACTGCCCTTCTGTGCTCTGAGCTTTCTTTCTTTTATTTTATTTTATCAAATGTACATTACAGTGGTTCAGCAGTCCCCCTCTCCCTTGGTAACCACTAGTCATTTCTCAGTGTCCATGAGTCTAAGGCTGTTTTGTTCTTTCTGCTTTGTTCTGTTTTTATATTCTACAAATAAGTGAAATCATATGGTATTTGTCTTTCTCCAACTGACTTATTTAACTGAGCATAATACCCTCTAGGTCTATCCATGTTATTGCAAATGGCAGGAGTTCTTTTCTTTTTATGGCTGAAAAATACTCCATTATGTATATGTATCACATCTTTATTCATTCATCTGTTGATGGACGCTTAGATTGCTTCCATATCTTGGCTGTTGCACACAGTGCAGTGATAAACATGGGGGTGCATATATCTTTTTGAATCAGGGATCTTATTTTCTTCGGGTAAATTCCTAGGAGTGGAATTACTAGGTCAAGTGGTATTTCTATATTTAGTTTTTTGGGAATCTCAATATTGCTTTCCACAGCGGTTGCACCAATTTGCAGTCCTACCAACAGTGGAGGAGGTTTCCTGTTTCTCTGCATCCTCTCCAGCATTTGTTGTTTGTCTTTTGGGTAGTTGAGTTTTCATTTATATTTAGAAAAACATAGTACAAACAAGCTTTACGTGGATGTTTAAGGTAATGTTTTACATGAACTATTGTACTCTCCTGGTTCCTGAGCCAAACTAGGCATCCACAGGTATCTCATCTGAGGGGTAGAGTCAGTGTTGGGATGTCTGAACAAAGGCTCTACTTTCACTTCTTCAGCTTCTGACATGCTCTTCTTGGACTTTCTTTGTAATTAATTGCTCATATTAAGAGCTTAAACTTTTTTGTTGTGAAACTTTGCTGGGATTGACATTGTTATTCATTAGACAGCAAACAGTACATGAACATCTATGATGTTTTAGGCACTGGAGAAAAAGAAGCAAATGGGTATGTCCTTGAGAAAATTATGGTAGTCTATTGTGTAGAGATGTTTCTCTGTATCATTAATAATCAGGCCACATGATAAGTCTGAACACAGAGAAGGCATCACCTAGCACCAAAAACCATTGGGCACTGTTCCCAGAGTTCAAGGGGTATTTGAACTGAGATCTGAAAGTGTGGTTAGGTTTACTAGGTGGGGAGGTGAGAGGGAAGGTAGAAGAGAAGTTATTCTAGACAGAGAAGTCAGGCTGTGCTAAGGCATGTGAGTTGTGGGAGGAGAGTGACATTCAGTATTGTTGCAGTGTGGGCTGCTCCGTCTGTGGAACAGTGGCTAGAGGTGTGGAGCAGAAGAGGTAAGTTGGGGTTGGATTGTGATGGACCTTGCATGCAGCACTAAGGAAGCAGAAGTTTCCAGCAGTTTTGACATGATCAGATTGGCCCTTGAGGAAGGAAGATGGCTCTGTAGAGAACTGGCTGGATCAACGAGCTGGGCTGAGCTGTTTCAGGAGAACAAGCTTGGATGAGGAGAATTTGAGCTAGGTTGTTGGCATTGGCAGTGGGAATAGAAGTGCGACAGAAGTGAGAGTTGATTTGTAGGCTGATTGAGTGGGGAGAGGTAAAGGGACAGTTGGTAAATTGTGAAAGATGGGATGAAAAATGGTGGAAAAAAGCCACAAGAGATAAAAGAAGGCAATTTTATGACAAATTTTTGACCTGGGTAATATGGGTCCAGGTTTGTGCTGGAAATATAGCTTGGGTAGTTATCAGCACATAAATGGCAGATGAAGCCATGAATGTGCATGGGATTACCTGTTGAGGGTCATGGCGAATTGGATACAGGACAACTCCAAGGACAGAGCCTAGGATTTCAGCAAAGGAATTGTCCCTTGTTTCTAGTGAGTCTTTCAAGGTTGAGGATTTATTATTATTTTTTAAATCTGAGGGAGCCATATTATTTTGTGATAGTTTTATTTCTCATCATGGATGGGTATAGTTAAGATATCTTAAATATTAAAGCATATAGCACTCGTTTGAAATGTTACATCATTTATATATAATAGTTGTAGATTTAAAAAAATTAGGACAAGTCTGTTTACATTTTAGGGCCATTAGTATGAATAAATTTTTATGATAAACATTTTTCATTATATTTTTATTTTAAGGAATTAGATTAAAAATTTCTGACTAAAGATGAAACTTTGGAATGTGGAAATATTTTCAGCATAGGTGCCAAAAATTAAGCCACTTTAACACCTAGAAATTCTAAGATTATATATGGAAGATTTGTTCTTAATTTGGTTTACATATTAGAATCATTTGTGAAGGTTTTCAAGATACCAGTGCAATGCTGGGTCCACCATAAGAAAGGTTTGTGTTGGGGCTCCATCATTTGTGCTTTTTAAAGCTCTGTGGATAATTTTGAAGTATGTTCTAGTTGAGAACCCTCTATCGGGCTTTGTTAGTATATTTTATTTCTTACACAGTTAACTTCTTTGCTTAAAGCTGTGACAGCAAAGGCCAGAATACCAGCAAGTTAGTTGATCTAGCCATCATAATGAATTTGAATTTGAATTTTTATGTGAATTTAAATTACAAAAGAAAATTCAGAGCAGTTTAGTCTGGGCTCAGATAGTTAGGACTGGTTAAATAACAGCCTAGGACTGGTTAAGTAACATAGCCTGTCTACACAGTGGAGCACTATAAATGGAGTAGCTCTGAAAAGGAACAAGCACATATGTGCTATGTGGTCACCTCTGGAATGTATTGTTAGAACAGCAAGGAGCGGAACAGTGGTATTGTTATGTTACCATTTTTTCAAAGAAAAGGGTTGCTACAAAAATATACACATACATCATTGTGTGTATACATACATGGCACCAAAGGATTGATAAACCAAAAACTAATAAAAATGGTTACTCTGGAAAGGGAATAGGATGGAAGAAACAGTTTATGGAACCTAAGCTTTAGAATGTACTTTACTTCGTGGTTATGCTTTAGAGTCATGCAGATGTGTTACCATACTATAAAACAAGAATAAAATGAGAAAAAAGCAGTCCCTAAAAATCAAATGCGAAAACGAAGTAAGTGACCCTAAGTGTGTATCAGGTTTGGGGCTGAAGTACATAGAGAATATTACAGGTGACTTTGGAACATAGTTAACTGTTTCTAGTGAGACATACTTCTGAGGGCAAAGAACTGCAAAGGTATCATAAACTGTTTTTAGTAATTATATATGGAAGATTTGTTCTTAATTTGGTTTATATATTAGAATCATTTATGAAGCTTATGTTTTACATGTCAGTAGTATTGTTGATATTGTTATTCTGAAGATGTGTCATGTAAGGTAAAGCAAGTGGGAAGTATATTGGATTGAGACCTTAGAGTTTTGGTGTGGAAAGGAGATGCAATCAAAGAAGTTGGGTAGAATCCTGGGATCTGAAATTTGAGTCAGAAATGTCAGTATGAACTCAAGATGTATTTTCTTTTTTAGAAATGTTTTTCCTAGTCCTGAAAAATCCCAGAAACCAACCTTGGTAGCGTTAGGTACTTCTGGTGCCAGACTCTTTTCTCTAAATATAATTACATTCCACTAGGGGAAAGTAGACATGAAATGAGTGAAGTAATTTGCTGATAATCAGTTGAAATTGAAGAGGGTTTGGGAAGTTGAAAGAGATAATGAGCTGTAAAGGTGGATTGACCAGGGAAATGAAAGGATTGGTTGTCTTGCAGTGCTGCAAACCTATTTAAGATACGTGTTTATAAACGTGAAGTGAGACCAGTCAGCACAATGTGGTGTCTTTAGCCTTAGTCAGCTGCTTGGTTACATATACAGAATAAGCAGAGAATTGCATTCAGCCAGGTTTAGGGTTTGCATTGGTATGACTGCAGCTACTAATGTGACATAGATTGTAAAGTGTACCCTTATCTTGTGTACTACAAAGGAAAAATACTGCTTTTAAATTGTGATGTGCCACTGATTTTACATTGCATCCTGATTTCTGAGCTATTAGAAAAAAAGTGTTCATCTTAGAATTGGTGAAATAAGTAGTTGGGGTGCTGTTAGTTGGAAGCAACAGAAAATCCAAACTCAGATGGACTTTAACAATAAAGAAGAGCCATGGCAGATATGAGGAACATGGTAGCCTGAGTGTGGCTTGCTTCCCTGGCTCTCCCAACTGCAGGCATTCCCCTTTTCTTGAACCAGCTTGCTATGGGGACTTGTAGGAAACTGGAATCTAGATTCTATTGTGGGTGGAGAGAACTGGTATGTAGCTGGGCCGGTGTAGCAAGGGGCAAGGACTATGAAGCTGCAAATCGTGGAAAGTGGGATGTTGCAGTCATGGATGTCTCCTGACCTCCAGAAGGCTAGTCTATTGCAGAATGGATGGGCACAATCTTACCTATGCTTGAGCTGAGGGAGTACTAGGAAACCTGAGAGCAGAAAAGATTCATACCTTACTGGAGGAAGTATAAGATAGTACAACTTAGGAAATAATTTGGCAGTTTCTTTAAATTTAGGTGTATATTTATACTTTGATCCAACAATTTCACTTTTACGTATTTATCCAAGAGAAATGTGCACACGTGTCCACACAAAGGCTTGTATTACAAGTATTGTTAGCAGTTTTTAAAAAAATTGAAGTATTGTTGATATACAATCTTAATGTTGTTTTCAAATATACAACAGAGTGGTTCAACATTTACCCATAATACTAATCCTCACCCCCTCTAGTGCGATTACTGTCAGCATAGTAAGATGTTACAGAATCATTAACTGTATTCTCTGTGCTGTACTACTGTCCCCATGAATAACTTATATTGTGATTGTGAATTATTGTGCCCCTTTATCTCCTTCACCCTCCCTTCACCCCCCACCCACCACAACCCCTTCCTCTTGGTAGTGACTAGTCTTTTCTTGGTGTTTATGAGTCTACTGCTATTTTGTTCCTTCTGTTTTGCTTTGTTTTTATACCCCACAAATAAATGAAATCATATGGTATTTGTCTTTCTCCACTTGGCTTATTTCACTGAGCATAATACCCTCTAGATCCATCCATGTTGTTGCAAATGGAAGGATTTCTTTTATTTTTTATGACTGAAGAATATTCCATCGTATATATATCCCACATCTTCTTTATCCATTCATCTATTGATGCACACTTAGGTTGCTTCCATATCTTGGCTATTGCAAATAGTGGAGCAATAAACATAGGGGTACATGTGGCTTTTTGAATCAGGGATATTGTTTTCTTCAGGGATATTCCTGAGTGGAATTACTGGGTCAGATGGTATTTCTATTTTTTGTTTTTTGAGGAACCTCAATATTGCTTTCCACAGTGGTTGCACCAATTTACATTCTCAACAGCAGTGTAGGAGGGTTCCTATTTCTTTGCATCCTCTCCAGCATTTATTTCTTGTTTTTTGGATAGTGGCCATACTAATTGGTGTGAGGTGATAGATCTCATTGTGGTTTTAATTTGCATTTCCCTGTTGATTAGCAATGTGGGGCATCTTTTCATGTGCCTGTTGGCCATTTGTATTTCTTCTTTGCAGAAGTGTCTGTTCAGGTCCTCTGCCCATTTTTCATTTACTTATTTGGTTTTTGGGTGTTGAGATGTATGAGTTCTTTATATATTTTGAATGTCAACCCTTTATACAGATGAGTCATTTATGAATATATTCTCCCATACCATAGGGTGCTTTTTTGTTCTGCTGATGGTGTCCTTTGCTATAGAGAAGCTTTGCAGTTTGATGTAGTCCCACATGTTCATTTTTTATTGTTTCCTTTGCCCAAGGAGATGTGTCCAGGAAAACGTTGCTCATGTTTAAATTCAAGAGATTTTTGCCTATGTCATGGTTTCATGACTTCCATTCAGGCTTCTAACCCATTTCAAGTTTACTTTTGTGTATGGAGTTAGATAATACAGTTTCATTCTCTTACACGTAGTTGCCCAGTTTTCCTAGCACCAGTTGTTGAAGAGGCTCTTTTCCTCATTGTATATTCATGGCTCCTTTATCATATATTAGTTGACCATGTATGTGTGGGTTTATATTTGGGGTCTGTGTTCTGTTCCATTCATCTATGGGTCTGTTCTTGTGTCACTACCAAATTGTTTTGAAACTGTGGCTTTGTAGGAGAGCTTGAAGTTAGGGAGTGTAATTCCCCCAGCTTTATTCTTCTTTCTCAGGATTGCTTTGGCTGTTCGGGGTCTTTTGTGGTTCCATATGAATTTTAGAACTATTTGTTCTAGTTGGTTGAAGAATGCTGTTGGTATTTTGACAAGGATTGCATTGAATCTGTAAATTGTTTTGGGCAGGATGGCCATTTTGACAGTATTTATTCTTCCTATCCATGAGCACTAGATAGATTTCTATTTATTGGTGTCTCCTTTAATTTGTATGATGAGTGTCTTACAGTTTTCAGAATAAGGTCTTTCACCTTCTTGGTTAGGTTTATTCCTAGATACTTTATTCTTTTTGAGGCAATTGTAAATGGAATTGTTTTCCTGATTTCTCTTCTAATTCTTCATTAGTATATAGGAATGCAACAGATTTCTGTGTATTAATTTTATATTCTGCAACTTTGCTGAATTCAGTTATTAGTTTTAATAGATTTTGGTGGCATCTTTAGGGTTTTCTGTGTATAATATCATGTCATCTGCAAATAGTGACAGTTAACTTCTTCCTTACCAGTTTGGATGTCTTTTATCTCTTTGCATTGTCTGATTGCTGTGGCTAGGACCTCCAGTACTATGTTGAATAAAAGTGGTGAGAGTGGACATCCTTGTCTTGTTACCGACTTAGGGGAAAAGCTTTCAGTTTTTCACTATTAAGTATGATGCTGGCTATGGGTTTGTCATATATGGCCTTTATTATGTTGAGGTGCATCCCCTCTATACTCATTTTGTCAAGAGTTTTTATCATGAATGGATGTTGGATTTTGTCAAATGCTTTTTGAACATCTGTTGAGATGATCATGTGATTTTTGTCCTTTTTCTTGATCTGATGCAATGTATATGATATCAATTGATTTACAAATATTGTACCATCTTTGCATCCCTGGAATAAATCCCACTTGGCCATGATGAATGATCTTTTTGATGTATTTTTGAATTCGGTTTGTTAATGTTTTGTGTATTTTTGTGTCTGTGTTCATCAGGGATATTGGTCTACAATTTTCTTTTTTTTTGTGGTGTGTTTGTCAGGTTTTGGTACTGGAGTGACACTGGCCTCATAGAATGAGTTTACCCTCCTCTTCTACTTTTTGGAATACTTTAAGAAGGATGGGTATTAGCGCTTCTTTAAATGTTTGGTAGAATTCAGCTGTGAAGCCATCTGGACCTGGACCTTCATTTGTTGGGAGTTTTTTGATTACCAATCCTATTTTATTGCTGGTAATTGATCTGTTACCAGTTTTTGTTTCTTCCTGGGTCAGTCTTGGAAGGTTGCATTTTTCTAGAAAGTTGTCCATTTCTTCTAGGTTATCTAATTTGTTAGCATATAATTTTTCATAGTATTCTCTAATAATTCATTTTATTTCTGTGGTTCTGTTGTGATTATTCCTTCTTTGTTTCTGATTCTGTTTATGTGTGTACACTTTTTCTTGATAAATCTGGCTAGGGATTTATCTGTTTTGTTTATTTTTTCAAAAGACCCAGCTCATGGTTTCATTGATTGTTTCTATTGTTTTATTCTCCTCTATTTTATTTATTTCTGCTGTGATCTTTACTATGTCCATCCTTCTGCTAACTTTGGGCTTCATTTGTTCTTCTTTTTCTAGTTTCTTTAATTGTAAGTTTAGACTACCTATTTGGGATTGTTCTTGTTCCTGTTGCTGTGTACTTTCCATTTAGAATTGCCTTTGCGGCATCCCACAGGTCTTGGACTGTTGAGGTTTCGTTTTCATTTGTCTCCATGTATTGCTTGATTTGTTTTAATTTGATCATTGATCCATTGATTATTTAGAAGTATATTGTTTGGCCTCCATGTGTTTGTAAGCTTTTTTGTTTTCTTTGTGTAACTTATTTCTTGTTTCATACCATTGTGGTCTGAGAAGCTGCTTGATACAATTTCAGTTTTTGAATTTAGTGAGGCTCTTTTTTTGGCCTCGTATGTGATCTATTCTGGAAAACATTCCATGTACACTTGAGAAGAATGTGTGTCCTGCTGCTTTTGGGTGGAATGGGCTCTAGATATAACATTTACATTTGTTAAGTCCATCTGATTTAATGTATTGTTCAGTGCCTCTGTTCCCTTACTTATTTTCTGTCTGGTTGATCTGTGTATTGATGTGAGTTGTGTGTTAGTCTGCTAAAATGAATGTGTTGCAGTCTGTTTCCCCCTTTAATTCTGTTAGTATTGTTTTACATATTTAGGTGTTCCTATATTGGGTGCAAAGATATTTATAATGGTTATAATCTCTTGTTGGACTGACCCCTTTATCATTATGTAATGCCCTTCTTTGTCTCTTATTACTTTCTTTACTTTGAAATTTATTTTGCCTAATATAAGTACTGCTACTCCTGCTTTTTTCTCCCTATAATTTGCATGAAATATCTTTTTTCCATCCCTTCACTTTTAGTCTGTGTATGTCTTTGGGTTTGAAATGAGTCTCTTGTAGGCATTGTATAGCTGGGTCTTGTTTTTTTATCCATTCTGCCACTATATGTCTTTTGATTGGTGCACTCAGTCCATTTACATTTAAGGTGATTATTGATAGATATGTACTTACTGCCATTTTATTGTTTTCTGGTTGTTTTTATAGCTCTTCTCTGTTCCTTTTTTCCTCTCTTACACTCTTCTCTTGTTGTTTGATGGATTTCTTTAGTGTTGTGATTGGACTTTTCTTTCTTTTTCTGTGTATCTATCTGTTTTAGGCTTTAGTTGTGTGGTTACCAAAAGTTCAAGGATAGCTTCCTTAGTATATAACAGTCTATCTTAAATTACCAATTACTCTATTTCAAATACAAACTTAAAGTACTTTTTTCTTTTTTTTTCTCCTTCACACTTTATGTATTAGATGTCACAATCTGCACTTTTTGTGTATCCCTTGACTGATTTTGTGAGTATTTGATTTTGCTGCTTTTGTTATAATTTCATACTTGCTTGGTAATTAATTGGTCTACTGCCTTTACTGTGGGTTTATTTTCACTGGTGAAAGCTATTTAACCTTAGGAACATTTCCATCTACAGCAGTCCCTTTAACATAACCTGTAGGGCTGGCTTAGTGGTGGTGAACTCCTTCAACTTTATCTGAAAATTGTTCAATCCCTGCTTCAAATTTAAATCATAATCTTGCCAGCTAGATGATTTTTGGAAGTCCTTCTGTTTCATTACATTAAATATATCATGCCAATCCCTTCTGGCCTGTAAAGTTTCTTCTGAGAAGTCTGTTGTTGATAGCCTGATGGGATTTCCTTTATAAGTAATTTTTTCTTTCTCTGGCTGCTTTCAGTGCTCTCTCCTTATCATTGATCTTTGTCATTTAAATTATTATGTATGTTGGGGTTGTCTTCCTGGGATTCCTTTTATTAGGGGCTTTCTGTGCTTCCAAAGCCAGATTGGGGAAGTTTTCAACAATTATTTCCTCAAAGAGGCTTTCTATCCCTTTGTCTCCCTCTATTCCTTCTGGTACTCCTATTATGCAAATATTGTTTCATTTAGATTGGTCACACAGCTCTCTTATTATTCTTTCATTCCTAGAGATCCTTTTTTTTCTGTTTTTGGCTTCACTGTTTTACTGTTTCCTAAGTTCCATTTAATTTACAGCTTCTTCAGCCTGTAATAATCTATTAAATTCTTCCATTGTATGTTTCGTTTCAGATACCAGTTTTCTTCAGCTCTTTGTAGCTCTTTTGCAGGTGTTTTTTTGTTGAAGTCCTCTCTGAGATCTTGAATATTTTCTGGTAGATCCGTGAGCATGTTTATGACTTTTACTTTGAAATCTTTATCAAGAAGATTGGTGATTTCTGTTTCATTTAGTCCTCTTTTTGGTGTCTTGTCTTGTTGGGTTTTTTTGGAACTTACTCCTCTGCCTCCTCATTTTGTCAGGGTTTCTGTGTTCCTTCCTTTGTATTAGATGTCTCTGCTGCTTCCTGACCTATGGAGTAATAGCTTTATGAAGGAGACCCCCTCTAGTGCACAGAAGCTCAAGACTCTTTGCTTTTCCAGTGCAGGAGCCCCCGCTGTTGGAGCGCAGTGGGTGGGGCCACCTTTCTGTCTGGTATGTAGTGCTCTGATTCTAGTCTGGCAGTTTGCTTTTGCTGCACCATTTGTCATCAGCACAGAAGACTCTACTGGAGTTGCTGTGGGTGGGACTGCCCTCTGCCTGGCCTGCAGCAATGGTGGGGGCTGCAGAGTTGATGGAGTGGGTGGGCTGATGTGCAGCTCTGCCCAGACCTGACATGCAGCACCAGGCTTGGACACCTGCTGGGAGGAAGGAGCTTGTGGGGCTGGCTCTTGCAGGCACCTCCCCAGTTGGGCTGAAACAGAACCGAGAAAGCTGGGAGGGTCTTCTGCCTGCCCAGCAGCAAAGTCTGACACTACTGCTGAGCCAGGTGGGTTGTCTGCTGGCCGTGTGTGCAGGGAGGAGTCTCGGGGATGCCAGTGAAGGGGATAGAGTGTCTGGGGCTCCCTAGAGTTCCTGACCTGTTGAGCCAAGGGTGGGCTGGGGAGATGTTGTCTACCTGCCCTTTCTTCTGAGAAGAGTGCTCTGTCCATTGCTCACCCCTCTTCCCATTGCTGAGAAGTCTTTCAAACTTCCTGCTTTGCTTTTGTCTTGGGGGACTGGTGGAGTGTCCCTGTTCTTCACGAGCAGCTGGGATCTCAGCCTTCCCTAGTATTCCACCTGTCTTTGTTGTATCGCCCCATTAATCACCAGAGCACCACATAATGTGGGCTTGTGCTCCCAGAGCAGATCTCCAGGGCCAGGTGTTAAGCGATCCTGGGCTCCTACCTCCTCCCTGCTTTGTTCCTCTGTCTCCTGCCTATGGGCCGGGCTGGGGCGAGGGCTTGGGTCCTGTCAGAACTTGACTTTGCCACTGTACCCTTTTCTGTGAGGTCTTCTTCCCCTGATGTAGGTGGTCTGTTCTTCAGTCTTCAGGTCGTTTTCAGGTTTAGTTGTATTTGCTGTATTTTCATGTTTTATGTGTTTTTGGGAGGAGGTTTCTGCCTTGCCTTCCTGCTTCACCATCTTTTTCCACCCACCTATTGGTAACAATTTTATTCATAAGAGTCTGTAACTATAAAATCTAATTGTCCTTCAAGAGAATGAGTAAACAAGTTGTGGTATATTCATACAATAGAATACTACTCAACTGATACATGCAATACTCAGAAACATTACGTTGATCTAAAGAATGGAGGCACAAAAGTGTATGATTCCTTTAAATCAGGTTCTATAAAACAGGTCTACAGTGAAAGGAATGAGGTTGGTGTTGGGAGAGATTACCTGGAAAGGGGTACAAAGGAACTTTTGGTGGTGACAGACTTGTTTTATATCCTATTTAGGAGGTTACACCTGTGTGTATATTTGTCCAAACTTAACAAATTGTACACTTAAGGTGGTTGCATTTTATTATATGTAAGTTCTAACAAAGGTTGATTTAAGAATTTGGTTGGAAGGAATCAAACCAGTATAGGAGTCATTATACTACAGGTGAATAGATTATATTGTGCCATTAAAACTGTCAGACTAGGTTAAGAAACAAAACCTAACCATGTCCTATGTAGAAGAAACAAACTTGAAAATTTGACAAGGAAATGAAAAAAATAAAGAATTGGGTAAACATCTAAGGAGAAAACAAAAAAATCAGTAATTATGCAATAGACAAGATGGAATTTGAGCATCAAGCTAGGTAAATGAATTATTGTGATGATAAAAGGACAGTTTATGAAGATCTAATTGTCATAAGCTTATGTGGCTGAATAGTTAAATACATTAGAAAAAGAATAAAAATACTGTGACAAATGTGATGGAGTTGTCATGGTATGGGATTTCTCATCATTTGGTCTAGTAGTTAACAAATAAGTAAGAATATAAAGGAATTGAATAATGCACTCAAACTTAATTCTGTGTGTGTGTATGTATATGTAGTAATTTACATTACTGTAATACATTTTTTTCTTTAATGTCTAAGGAGCTTTGGTCAAAGTTTTTCACTGTCTAAAGAACTGGAACTTGACCATAAAGAAAATCTTAACAAGTGAGAAAAATTGAGGTTTTACAGGCCACATTGTCTGGTAGTATAACACAAGTAAATTAGAAGGAAAGAATTCTATGGTGACTACTTGGAAACCTGCCTCCTGTGAAGGACTCTCCCATTTTCCCTGTGTTTGTTTCTACCACAGAATCACCCTCAGCATATTCTTGAATTGGGAAATTGGTAGAAGCAAGGGATTAATTCTTTATATTTCTGGTCTTGTATTGTTGAAAAGTCTTTGTTTCAATTTGATGCCTTTGTGTGACTGCTGGTGAGGTGGCCACAGGTGGTACCAGCGTCCACCTCTAGATTACCAGTGATAACTATAAAACTCGACCTGAAGTTTAGGTTGATATTCCTGTCTTTCCTTCGTAAAAAAAAACTCTCTATATAAATTTTCAGTAATCACCCATTGGCCTCACTGGAACACAGGAATTTCAAATTAAAAAACTGGTAAAATTGAAAAAAAATAGAACACTGGATACAGAGGGGAGGTGGAAAATAGCATATTCTCATATATTACCAGCAAATATGAATTGTTACATTCTTTTGGAAAATAATTTGACAGCTTGGTTAACAATTAAAATTCATATTCAGGAATCTTCCTCCTAAGAATCTATTCTTAGAAATAAAAGCACAAGTAAAGCCATATGTAGGGTTATTTACTGCAGCAATGTACATAATACCAACCAACTGAAAACAAAATGAATGTTAGTAGGAGAAAGGCAGAAAAAAAAATGGTACCTCCATCAGTTAGAATATTATGCGACATGAATAAGTGAATCAGACTAATACTGATTAGGAGGATTTCCCCAGTTTTGTTGAGTGAAAAAAAAGATGCTGAAGAGTTTGTATAATGATTACTTTGTGTAGCTAAAAAATGATTTAAGAGAACCATACATGTAACCGTGGGCTTGTGAGTATGAAGAGAAATAGTTAAGAATGCTTATTGAGGTGGTTAAATGTTTGTCTTAGTCAAGGGTGGTTGGGAGTATTTGGGGAGATAAGCAAAAAAAAGAATTGTCCTTTAGTTGTCAGAAAAGCTTGGCTGTGGTCATATCTGTTCATTATAGTGTATTCATTATGTAAATGTATTTTTAAAGATACAAGTATTTAAAAGAAAAGTGACCTATTTCTTTTCTGAAAGTGACGTTAATTTGCAAATACCTGAACATGTCCATGTGAACTCCATAGAAAGTTCTAGGAGCAAAACAAGCCTAGTAGAAAGCCAGAAAACTTTTTGAGCTAGAAGAGCCTAAAAAAGAATCAAGGAAGTGTGCATGTGCACCCAAGTGCATGCACACACATACACAGTAACAGAGTAACCAGTGGGAAATTTATTTACTCATAAAACAGGGGTGGTCTCTGTGGCTGATTGGTACTGCCCTTCAGGGACCTTTGCATTTCTTTGAGTTGTCATCCTTTGTGTTGGCTTTGTGTTCAGGCTCGTAGCCTGATGGCTGCAGTACTTTAGGTGTGAAGTCCAACTGCAGCAAAGTCCAGAGGGAGGAGGATGGTTTCTTTGGATGTCTGTTACATGTTGGGTTTCTTGGATGCATTTGCTGAGATGGAGTTTGGGGTACAAGTTAGGTTATGACACCTGTGAGAGGAGTGGGCAGGAAGCAGAATTGGGGAAAGGAAGAAGTTGAGCTTCAGTGCAGGCCTGACAAGGGTGAGCTATGGAGCAAGGATTGTCTTGTAGAGTTGTCTCATGTGGGGTTGAAAAGTCCCAGACATACACTCCTTATGATGTGGGCTGCCCTGAGAGGGTGTGACCTGGGTGGGACAAGGCAGCTTCTGAAGAAACTAACTTTGATAGCTGGAGGCTATCTGTTGACCACACTCCTTGCTGAATCTGGCAGCAAGTCCTTCCTTCAAGGAGAGATATTGGTGGTGCACTTCCCTGTCTACCACACCGTCTTCCTTAAGAATGTGGAAAGGTTTCCCAGAAGCCCTCCATCAGTCTTCTCACAACTGTTAGATTACATGCTGTGACAGAGACCAATAATGACCCTTCATAGCCTTTACTACCCTAGTAAAGAGAATCCTGACTTTTCATTGGGTACATGGTTATCTGGGATAATGGCTACATTTCTCAGCCTCCCTTTATATATAAATATGTCAGTAACTTCTCTGATAGAATGTAAGTTGAATTGTCATGTTTGACTAAATGAGGAGGGATGTGTGTTTCCTTTTCTTCCTTCCTGCTGAATGGAATGTGGGAATAATAGCTAGAGTTTGAGCAGCCACCTTGGGTTGTGAGGTGGAAGCCACATGTTGAGGATGACAGCAGCAAAGTCCTGGTGATCATGGAGATGCTGTCTATGGGTTGCATTAGAACCTAATCTTAAATGATAAACATTTCTAACCAGTGATTGGTAGGGGACCTGGGAAACTGTGATTAGCTCAGATTAACATTTTGGGGGTGGAATGGATATGTTAGAGAGTCAGACATAGAGACAACTATATCAGATAAGTACAGCAGAGTGAGGGGGCAGATAAGTCAAGAGACTTGCAGGGGATGGTAATTGTGATGGACCATGGAATCTTTATGAGGTAAGTGGGAAAGTGAAATGTATTTGGCGGGTGATGAACAGGAAGAAGTGTAGTTTAGTGGTTTGGAAGTCCCTGTGGGGCTGATGACTCACTGGGAAGGGGCAATTAGGCTGAATGAACTGGAGAAATAAGTGATGGTGGTCAGAATACAGTATGCCTAAAATGAGGATTTTGGTAGTCCTATTACTGGTAGCAGCAGGGTCCAGAGGAGTGCGTGATTGACATGGAAAGGAGGAAAGAATTGATAGTAGTGAAGTTAA
This sequence comes from Smutsia gigantea, assembly GCA_032199065.1. Lineage (NCBI taxonomy): Eukaryota > Metazoa > Chordata > Mammalia > Pholidota > Manidae > Smutsia > Smutsia gigantea. Next base: position 142,745 of record JAVSCE010018738.1, on the reverse strand, counting down.
GAAATAGAGAGCCTGGACTTTGGATAGAACATCTGGGACGTTTATGTAGTTGAATGGAAGGCAGTGAACTAGATGCTAATACCTTTAGTAAGTGAGGAGGAGTAACTGGGATGTCAATAAAAAGTAAGGGAGGCAGATCCAGAAAAGAGCATCCATTTCACAATAGCGATGAAAGACAGAGGAAAAAAAGGATTGGAAATAGCAGTGAGGAAGGAAATAACATCCTTTTTAAATATTAAAAATTTTCATATCGCAAGAGATACTAGTCACAAAGTATAAAGAAAAAACTAAATAGGAAATATATTTATAGTGCATTTAATGTTCAGATGGGAACTTCTTAATATAAAAAGAGCTCCTAAACACTAATTTGAAAGACAGCTTGGTAGCAAAGAAGGCAGAGAATATGGAATCTTAATTTACAAAGGAGGAAATGCAGATCACCAAGACATAAGAGAAGATATTCCAACATCAGGATTAGTACCAGTCAAGACATTAATGAGGTACCAGGATATGCTTATCATATTGGCAAGACCTAAAAATATTGATTACCTTAGGCATGGTGCAAGTGTGGGAAAACAGGTGCTGATGTACCCTGCTTATGGAGTATGGCAGATAGCCACTTCAAAAGATGCAGCTGAATGGCTGCAATGGGTCCGTTGTGTCTGTGGCTTGATGTACTTGCCCATCACAGTTAGGCTCTCCAGGTGTTATTCTGTTAAATGTACTTTACTTGTAACTGTAACCATGATCTTATGCTTTAAAAACCCACTGATACTCATAAATAAGTTCTTGTGGCCATTTTCATGGTACAAAGTATGATTTTCCTTTCTCAGGAAGACTTAGATATGTTTTTGTTCATTCTGTTGACTTTAGTATGTTTGTATTCCCTTAAGTGTATGGCAAATATTTGTTTGATCCAGATTTGTATAATCTGAATATAACTATCCAGTCATTTTCCTCTGGTTATAGTATGCATTAATGTACCCACTATGCTTAACTTGGATTGTACTGAGAAGTATTAACATGTGAAATTTTGGTAGACTTACTTGGTTATTTTTATTTGAATTACAGATTAACTGGATCTTCTGGGTTTATAACAGATGGACCTGGAAATTATAAATATAAAACAAAGTGCACATGGCTCATTGAAGGACAGTAAGTAGTGATGGCTGATATAATTTTTTTTTCAGAATAGAGCTCAGTGTGGCAATAACATTGCCTACAAGTAAAATTAACAATCTATAGCATAAAATACTTTAAACATTTTTTAATTGATAACTTTTGACTTAAGTGAAACTTATTTTTCTTAATCTTCATTGTTAATATGAAGTTTCATGTTGGTTTCATGCTGCAAATGAATTGTACATACCAGAAATTTGTATATTTTCAACTGTAATAGTTAAAAAAAACTGTTGAGTATTTTGAATGATTTGCTGAAAGCATTGGAAAATTATAATATTGTATCATTTTTCTAAGTACTTATTTTTATTGTGGGCAGGAAAATTCAGAATAACTATTACTACCCAAACAACTCCTTCTGGGCCTCCTGGGGCCCTCCAGCAATTGTATTCTTTTTATTCTCTCTATGGTAAACCTTTAAAGCAGTGTTTCTCCCACTTTTTGGTCTCAGGATCTCTTTACACTCTTAAATTTTGAGAATTCCAAATAACTTTTGTTTATGTGAATTATACCTGTGTTTATGATATTAAAAATTAAAACTAGGAAAAATTATTCATTCAAAAGCCACAGTAATAAATCCACTGCATGTTAGCACAAATGACATATTTTTATGGAAAGAAAACACCCATATTGTAAAAAATCAGAAGAATGATACTGTTTTACATTTTTGTAAATGTCTTCTGTGTCTGGCCTAATAGAAGACAGCTGGATAAGTATATTTTCTTGCATTCACTTTCTTAAAATATGTTATCATAGTTGAAATATGTGAAGAAAATGAGGCGATTAGGCATCACTTGGATATGTAGTAGGAAAAGCAAGGAGATTTTAATAGACCTTTTAAATAATTTAAATATCAAAGAATGGTCTTCTTTGGTACTACCCCAAAACTTGACAAGTAATATTTTCTGAAAGATAAATTACAGTGTGGAATCTGAAATAATGTTAATGAACTTCTGGAACGTGTTAAGTTAAAATCCATTGGTTTTCTTGACCCATGCATAGTTTTCTACTATGGGTCATTTGGAAAATAATTGTTCACTGAATTATGCAGATCTTCCAAATGTTGATATATTTCATTATATACTGTATTAACAAGTCACATTGGTTAATATAACCACCAATCTCATCCAAAAATTTTAAGTATTGGGAAGTTGTATCTAGGTGGCAGATACAAATTTTCCGAAACTCTTGCTTGAAAGCTTGTATTTTATCTTTGGCAACAAATACTGTCAGTTGTGTTCTTTGAGGTGACAGACATGCTTTTTGTTCATTTTCAAGAATATATCTGCCAGATATCCAAGTCCAAATAACCATAGTTCTTCAGTTGTTCTTTCAGGTAAAAATAATTAACAATGTTCCTAAAGAAAAGCAACTAGTTCAGCTCACCACACAAACAATGGCAAAAGTGACTTTCCTTGAGACCCTGTATTTTGTTAGGCAGCGGAAGCCAATTATGCATACTTCACATTTTGTCACGCAGAATATTTAAAAGATGTGTATTTGTGGGTCAAGATTTAATACAGTTAGTAATTTTTACAGCCTAATAAAGATATCCTTAAGTGAAGCTCAGTTTCCCTTTTCCCGTGAGAGTGAAGTAGTGCAAAGTAACCCCAAACAGTGGCACAGTTGGGTGCTGCTCCCTTGTTTGGTTTTAAGGCTCCAGCATTTTCACCCACCATTGTGCTTGCACCATTATATTAGTAAACGCCAACATGCCAAGATGGTACTTGGTATCTGAGTATTATTTTGAGTATAGTTTTGACCTGTTGGGTCTCAGCAGCCTCAGCTTTGTGTGGAGCACCCTTTGAGAACTGCTGCTCTAAGGTTTCCTTTTCCTTTACTCTGCCCTTGTTCTTTCTAGTCACTCCCATCTGTTGTCCTTCTCGAGCGTTGCTCTGAATGTGCTCTCTGTGGTTGCTCCTCTTAAGCCTAAGCAAAAAAAAAAATCCCTCCTTTCCCTCATGCCCATATTCAGCCTGTCAGTCAGTTACATCAGTTTTCCCTCTCGACTAGCTCTCCAATCCATCTGGATTCTCCTTTTAATCTTCATTTCAACAGTGATTGAAAGAACCACCAACCATCCTCTCCTGGGCCTCTATAACAGCTGTGAAATTGGCCTCCTGATTTTTACTTTTGCCTTTTGCCCACCTTTCACTTCTTAACTCATGTGGTTCCCTCTGTTTGCTGTATTTCAGACATGCTGATTTTCTTCCTGTTGCTTAGACATATCACCTTCTTTCTCCGCAAGAATTTTAAGGCCCTGCTGTTCCCTCTACCTGAAACATTGTTCCCTAGGCTTTCACATGTTAGTTAGACAAATAAGTATGGGGTAGAGGAAAGGTCTAGGCTGGAAAAATATAATTAGGTATCACCAGCATACCAATGGTGTCGATACTATCAAAAGCTTTTTGAGGGGAGTGTTGGGCTGAAGCCAGGTTTGACAACAAAGGGGTGAGTCGGCTGTGAGGAACTAGAGGAAGCAAAGTCTTCTGTGGACTTCTACTCTATTCAGAGGAGGAACTTTGGTAGTAGCCAGAAAGAGAGTTGGGATTTGAAGTTTTTTCTGTTTTGTTGTTGTTGTTTTTTTTTTGTAAAATATGTGATACTTAAGAGACAAACGTGGATGTGGAAGTTCCAGAAGAGGAGATGGTAAGTGGTTGAGAGATGGAAGGAGCATGTAGGCATATCTATTTATGAAAATATTTGGGAATTCAAGAGATTATTGTCTGGGTGCTGAGTATAAGCAGGAAAGTGGGACCAAATGGTTTGGAATAGTAACTTGAGAGTTAGTAGCAGTTGTGGAGTGGAAGAGAAAGAGTTAGTAGTGGGACTGCTGGCAGAATTGAGGTGCCACTTGAAGTTGGTGAGCTAAGTGACTAATGACGGAACCAGTGGTAGTTGTCTTTGGAGTCAGAGCAGATAACTGATTTCGTACAGACCAGGGTTTTTACCAGGTAGTTCCATGAAAAGGCAGAGAGGAAGGTGAAGTTAGAGAATTGGCAGTTGTGTTTTTGAAATGATACAGCGTGGAATCTTTATTTGAATAAGGAAGGAAGAGCATAAGTGGAAGGGCTGATGGGTTGGTTCAGAGACTGTTAAAGAATAACCACCATGTGAACTGTAAGGCTCAAAGAGGCATAGACCATATCTGTTTTGTTTACCATTGCATGTTTAGGGGTCTCTTATACATGGTAAGTATGAAATAAATCTTGACAAATAAAGGAATACTGTTCATGTGCAGTTAATTTCTTCTCTACCTGTAAATTCTTTAAAAATCTACCTGTAAGTTTTTCTTAAATGTTTGATAGTTATGATGATTATCATAAATTACTTTTTTTGTTTTTTCCAGGCCAAATAGAATAATGAGACTTCGTTTCAATCATTTTGCTACAGAGTGTAGTTGGGATCATTTATACGTTTATGATGGGGACTCAATTTATGCTCCACTAGTTGCTGCCTTTAGGTAAGCTCAGTCATCTAAGTGGTAGTTAATCATTATTTGATTTCTGAATTCATATTCTTATCTCACAGATTACTTTCTTATTGGACTCGCCTTTATTATCACTTAACACATGTACTTAATGGAAAGAGTACTAGTGTTGGAGTCCTTTTACTTGCATGCTAGGCCTGACTTGGTCTCCTATAGCTTATAGGTAAGTTTCTGGGCAGACTACTTAACCTTTCTTTTCAGTTTTTTGATCTATAAAGTTGTGGTAGTAGTCTCAAGTTTACCTGCTTCTTGTGGTGGTGAAGTTTCCATTTCAAAAATGTTTTGTAGTAATATATTGAATAATTTTATTTCAGTGAAACATTTAAACAGGAACAGTGTTCATCTTGATCCTTGATGTGTTTGTTCATTGAACAGGACTTTAGGAGTTATTTGTTGAATTCAAATATAGTTGTGTGCATGTGTGTATTTATGTATGTGTATTAATATGGATGAGGTAAACTTTTTGGAAGAATACATAAAAAGCCAACAGTGGTTGTGTGGATTATAATTTTTTAAAAACAAGTTTATTCTATGTTAGTAGTTAAAACAGTTTAACATCAGATATATGGGGTGTTCTGAATTGTTTTGATGTTTTAGTTTGTATTAACAGTTAAGTACCTGTGTTCTTTATCATTTTGACCACATGGGAATTTAGAACTTTCCAACTTTTCTTCCTTTTACTGGATAGAGGATTTATAAAATATATTTTTCTAAAATTCACATCCCCGTAGAGAGCCATAGTTGTCAGTTTTTCATCTGTAACTGACTTCCTGGATTTCTTTCTCTGAAATGTTCTACTTCCCTAACTTTAAAAAAGAATCATCAACAAATATTTTTTTTATGCCTCATATGGGGCTAGTCTGGCTGATATCTCATATGGGTGAGGAGGAAACAGAGTAAACAGTATGTGAGGAGCCAAGGGACACAGGAAATCAAGGAACTAATGTGCCCTTGTATTTCTTCACTCCCTTTGGCTTAGAACTCTCTCTGACAAATCTTTGAACTGAATACCAAGTCCATTTTCTGGGTTTCAAGGATTCACTTACAAGGCCAAATAGCAGAGTAGATAGGCCATGCTAAATACTAAAATGTCCTTGGCCAACTGTTGGTCATGTATATCTTTATGCCAGAACTTGAAGCATGCCTTGGGTTACAACAAGACGCACCCCAAACTTTAACACAAGCCGAAATCTATCTATAGTGTGATGTTACCAGGATAGTAATTGTTGGGGGTTCACTTGTTAATCAAAATTCATGGAGTCCCGGAGGCTTAAAGATGGTGGCGTGAGAAGTGAAAAATCTCCTCCCCAAACCACATGGAATATGAAAATACAGCAAATACAACTAATCCTGAAAGAGGAAGAAAAATCTTCCACAACTGGGAAGAAGACTGTGACAGACTGCTTACATCTGGGGAAAAGAGATGACCTCACGAAAAAGGGTAAAGTAGCAAAGTTGCGATCCGGTGGGACCCAAGCCCTCCCTCCACCCCAGCTCACCAGCAGAGGAAGAGAAACGGAGTGGGAAAGGGGTAGAAGACTAAGACTGCTGAACACCCAGTCCTAGAGATCTGCTCTGGAAGCATGAACCTACATTAAATGGTGCTCTAGAGATTAATGGGGTTGGAAAGCAAAGACAGGTGGAGAGACTGAGATTCCAGCTGTGTACAGAGAACAGGTACCCACAGCCGGCTGCTCTGGGACAAAAGAAAGACGAGCACCTTGGAAGACTTCCTAACAGTGAGAGCGCTGCTAAAGGGGCAAGGATTACACAGAGCTTGCTGCTCAGGAGAAAGGTCAGGTGGACAAAATCGTCCCAGCACACTCAGCCCAGCAGGTTGGGAACTTACAGGAGCTCCAGGCACTCCACCCGCTGGCTGGTGATGCGTGCCAAGCATCGCACAGCAATACACAGCCTGCCACTCCTTCCTCTGGCCAGCATCAGTTCACAAAACTGCTGCCCCTGTCATTGCACCAGGCCAGCTAGAGGGCGGCCCTGCCTATGGCAGCTACAAGGGTGCTATGCACAGGTTCCTCCCTGTGTGCTCAGCCCACTAGCCCTGGCAGTGGTGGCAGGCACTGCAGCTGGAAAACAGGAAAGAGCTCTTAACTCCGAGCAGGCACTGGTGCCACTTCACCTGCAACCCCCGCCATTGCTCCAGGTGCTGGGCAGCTCCAGAGAATAGAGCTTCTGGGCACTAGAGGGTGCTGTCTACACAAAGTTGTTATTCTATAGTAATGATTAAAACTATGAAATGGCAAAAGAACCTGGTACAAACCAAAATTCGACAAACACCAGAAAGAGGGCTAAGTGAAACTGAAGTCACCAATCTTCCTGATAAAGACTTCAAAATAAAAATCATAAACATGCACATGGAGCTACAGGGAAATATTCAATACCTCAGGGAGGACTTTAAGAAAGAGATAGAAACTTTGAACAATACAATATCCGAAATGAAATATACAATGGAGGGATAAAGCAAATTAGTTGAGGTAGAGGAGATGGTAAATGAAAAAGAAATTAGAGAACAGAAATACAAAGAAGCTGAAGCACAGAGAAAAAAAAGGATCTCTAAGAATGAAAGAATATTGAGAGAACTGTGTGACCAAAGCAAATGGATCAATATTCGCATTATAGGGGTACCAGAAGAAGAAGAGAGAGAAAAAGAGAAAGAAAATGTCTTTGAGGAAATAATTGCTGAAAAACTCCCCAATCTGGGGAAGGAAATAGTCTCTCGGGTCATGGAAGTGCACAGATCTCCCAACAAAAGGGACCCAAGGAAGACAACAACAAAACATAGTAACTAAAATGGCAAAGATCAAGGACAAGGGCACAGTATAAAAAGCAGCCAGAGAAACTGTAGACCAGAGAAGGCAAGTAGTGACTCAGTAGCATCTTACTGTGCCGATGGAAAGTGACTGTAATGGGGTATGTTGTGGGGACTTGATAATAGGGGGAATGTAATAACCACATTGTTGCTCATATGAAATCTTCATAAGATCGTATATCAATGATACCTTAATAAAAATAAATAAATGCACAAAAAAAAAGCAGCCAGAGAGAAAAAAGATCACATACAGAGAAAGCCCATCAGGCTATCATCAGACTTCTCAGGAGAAACCTTACAGGCCAGAAGGGAATGGCATGATATATTTAATGCAATGAAACAGAAGGGACTCGAACCAAGAATACTCTAACTGGCAAGAATATCATTTAAATTTGAAGCGGAGATTAAACAATTTCCAGATAAGCAAGAGTTGAGGGAATTTACCTCCCACAAACCATCTCTACAGTGTATTTTGGAGGGACTGCTCTAGATGGAAATACTCCTAAGGCCCCTGTCACCAAAGAAAAGAAAACCACAGTAAAGGAATTACACCAAGTAATTACTAAGCAAATGCAAAATTAAGTCAACTCCCCACAAAGTCAGCCAAGGGATACGCAAAGAGTACAGCATAAGAGTGGAGGAGGAAGAAAAATGGAGGCAAAAAATAAAACCTTTAGATTGTGTTTGAACTAGAGTACTAAGTAAGTTAAGTTAGACTGTTAGGTAGTAAAGAACTTACCCTTGAACCTTTGGTAACCATGAATCTAAAGCCTGCAATGGCAATAAGTACATGCTTATTGATAATCACCCTAAATGTAAATGGACCAAAAGCACCAATCGAAAGACATAGAGTCACTGAATGGGTAAAAGAACAAGACCCATCTTTATGGTGCCTACAAGAAACTCACGTCAAACCCTAAAACATACAGAGACTAAAAGTGGAGGGATGGAAAAATATATTTCATGCAACTAATAGGGAGAGAAAGCAGGAGTTGCAGTACTTGTATCAGACAAAATAGACTTCAAAACAAAGAAAGTCACAAGAGACTAAGAAAGATATTACATAATGATAAAGGGGTCAGTCCAATAAGAGGATAAAACCATTATAAATATCTATGGACCCAGCACAGATGCATCTACATATGTGAAACAAATACTACAGAATTAAAGGGGGAAGTAGAATGAAATGCATTCATTTTAGGAGACTTCAACACACTACTCACTCCAAAGGACAGATCAACCAGACAGAAAATAAGTAAAGAGACACAGACACTGAACAACACATAAGAACAGATGGACCTAAGAGACATCCACAGAGCACTCCACCCAAAAGCAGCAGGATACAGATTCTTCTCAAATGCGCATGGACATTTTCCAGAATAGATCACATACTAGGCCATTAAAAGAGCCTCAGTAAATTCAGAAGGATTGAAATTGTACCAGCCGGCTTCTCAGACCACAAAGGTATGAAACTAGAAATAAATTATCCAAAGAAAAAAAAATCCCACAAACACATGGAGGCTTAACAACATGCTCCCAAATAATCCATGGATCAGTGAACAAATAAAAACAGATCAAGCAGTATATGGAGACAAATGAAAACAATAACACCACAAAATGTGTGGGACGCAGTGAAGGCCATGCTAAGAGGGAAGTATATTGCAATACACGCTTACCTCAAGAAAAAAAAACAATCCCAAATGAACAGTCTAAACTCACAATTAATGAAACTAGAAAAGAAGAACAAATGAGGTCCAGAGTCAGTAAAAGGGATATAATATTAAGATCAGAGCACAAATAAATAAAATTGAGAACAATAAAACAAAAGAAAGAATCAGTGAAACCAGGAGCTGGTTCTTTGAGAAAATAAACAAAACAAACCCTTAGCCAGATTTATCAAGAAAAATAAAATCTTCACACATAAACAGAGAAATAAGAAAGGAAAAATCACGACGGACACCACAGAAATACAAAGAATTATTAGAAAATATTTTGAAAAATTATATGCTAACAAATTAGATAACCTAGAAGAAATGGAAAACTTTCTAGAAAAATACAACCTTCCAAGACTGACCCAAGAAGAAACAGAAAATCTGAACAGACCTATTACAAGCAACGAAATTGAACTGGTAATCAAAAAACTACCTAAGAACAAAACACTTGGACCAGATGGCTTCAACACTGAATTTTATCAAACATTTAGTGAAGACCTAATACCCATTCTCCTTAAAGTTTTCCAAAAAGTAGAGGAGGAGGGCATACTTCCAAACTCATTCTATGAGGCCAGCATCACACTAATACCAGAACCAGGCAATGACACCACAAAAAAAGAAAATTACAGACCAGTATCCCTGATGATCATAGATGCAAAAATACTCAACAAAATATTAGCAAACCGAATTCAAAAATACATCAAAAAGATCATCCATCATGATCAAGTAGGATTTATTCCAGGGATGTAAGGATGGTACAACATTCAAAAATCCATCAGCATCATCCACATCAACAAAAAGAAGGACAAAAACCACATGATCATTTCCATAGATGCTGAAAAAGCATTTGACAAAATTCAACATCCATTCATGATAAAAACTCTCAACAAAATGGGTATAGAGGGCAAGTACCTCAACATAATAAAGGCCATATATGACAAACCCACAGCCAACATGATACTTAACAGTGAGATGGTGAAAGTTTTTCCTTTAAGATCGGGAACAAGACAAGGATGCCCACTCTCCCCACTTTTATTCAACAGTATTGGACGTCCTAGCCATGGCAATCAGACAACACAAAGAAACAATAGGCATCCAGATTGGCAAGGAAGAAGTTAAACTGTCCCTGCTTGCAGATGACATGATACTATACATAGAAAACGAAAACTGTAAAGAATCCACTCCAAAACTACTAGAACTAATCACTCACTTCAGCAAAGTTGCAGGAAAGAAAGTTAATACACAGAAATCTGTTGCATTCCTATATAGTAACAATGAACTATCAGAAAGAGAAATCAGGAAAACAGTTTCATTCACAGTTGCATCAAAGAGAATAATATACCTAGGAATGAACCTAACCAAGGAAGTGAAAGGCCTATACTCTGAAAACTACAAGACACTCATGAGAGAAATTAAAGAAGACACCAATAAATGGAAATACATCCAGTGCTTATGGATAGGAAGAATTAATATTGTTAAAATGGCCATCCTGCCTAAAGCAATCTATAGATGCAATCTATATCAAAATACCAATAGCATTCTTCAACCAACTAGAACAAATAGTTCTGAAATTCATATAGAACCTCAAAAGACCTCACATAGCCAAAGCAATCCTGAGAATGAAGAATAAAGCTGGGGGGATTATGCTTCCCGAATTCAAGCTCTACTACAAAGCCACAGTAATCAAAACAATTTGGTACTGGCATAAGAACAGACCCATATATCAATGCAACAAAATAGCGCAGATGTAAATCCAAGCATACGTAGTCAATGAATATATGTTAAAGGAGCCAGGGATATACAATGTGAAAATGACAGCCTCTTCAACAACTGGTGTTGGGAAAACTGGACAGCTACATGTAAGAGAAGGAAACTGGATTATTGTCTAATTCCATACAGAAAAGTAAACTCGGATCAAAGACCTGAATGTAAGTCATAAAATCATAGAACTTTTAGAAGAAAACATAGGCAAAATTCTCTTGAATATAAACATGAGCAACTTTTTTCTGAACATATTTCCTCGGGCAAGGGAAACAAAAGCAAAAATGAACAAATAGTACTACACAAAACTAAAATGCTTCTGTACAGCAAAGGACACCATCAACAGAACAAAAAGGCATCCTACAGTATGGGAGAATATATTTGTAAACTACATATCTGACAAGGGATTAATATCCAAAATATATAAAGAATTTATACGCCTCACATCCAAAAAGCAAATCACCTGATAAAAATGGCAGAGGATATGAACAGACACTTCTCCAAAGAAGAAATTCAGATAGCCCACAGGGACATGAAAAGATGCTCCATGTTGCTAATGATAAGGGAAATGTAAATTAAAAGTACAATGAGACATCACCTCACATCAGTTAGGAGGGCCAACATCGAACAGACAAGGAACAACAAATGCTGGTGAGGATGCGGAGTAAGGGGAACCGTCCTGCACTGCTGGTGGGAATGGAAATTAGTTAAGCCATTGTGGGAAGGAATATGGAGGTTCTTAAAAAATCTAAAAATTGAAATACCTTTTTTAAAAATACAATTTATTTTATTATGATTAATCTACAACTACATGTGCAATATTATGGTTATTAAACTACCCCTTCATCAGGTCCCCCCCACCAACCCCATTACAGTCACTGTCCATCAGCGTAGTGAGATGCTATAGAATCACTACTTGTCTTCTCTGAGTTGTAGAGCCCTCCCCGTGCCCCCCCCAATGTTATGTCTGCTAATCGTAATGCCCCTTTTCCCCTCATATCCCTCCCTTCCCACCCATCTTCCCCAGTCCCTTTCCCTTTGGTAACTATTAGTCCGTTCTTGGGTTCTGTGAGTCTCCTGATGTTTTGTTCCTTCAGTATTTTTTCTTTGTTCTTATACTCCACATATGAGTGAAATCATTTGATACTTGTCTTTTTCGGCTTGACTTATTTCACTGAGCATAATACCCTCTAGCTCCAACCATGTTGTTGCAAATGGTAGGACTTGTTTTCTTCTTATGGCTGAATAATATTCCATTGTGTATAAGTACCACATCTTCTTTATCCATTCATCTACTGATGGAAACTTAGGTTGCTTCCATTTCTTGGCTATTATAAATAGTGCTGCAATAAACATAGGGGTGCATCTGTCCTTTTTCAAATTGGGCTGCTGCATTCTTAGGGTAAATTCCTAGGAGTGGAATTCCTGGGTCAAGTGGTATTTCTATTTTGAGTTTTTTGAGGAACCTCCATACTGCTTTCCACAATGGTTGAACTAATTTGCAGTCCCACCAGCAGTGTAGGAGGGTTCCCTTTTCTCCACATCCTCGCCAACATTTGTTGTTGTTTGTGTTTTGGATGTTGGCCATCCTCACTGGTGTGAGGTGATATCTCATTGTGGTTTTAATCTGCATTTCTCTGATGATTAGCGATGTGGAGCATCTTTTCATGTGCCTGTTGGCCATCTGAATTTCTTCTTTAGAGAAGTGTCTATTCATGTCCTCTGCCCATTTCTTAATTGGATTATTTGCTTTTTGTTTGTTAAGGTCCATGAGTTCTTTATATATTTTGGATGTCAATCCTTTATCAGATATGTTTTTTATGAATATATTCTCCCATACTGTAGGATGTCTTTTTGTTCTACTGATGGTGTCCTTTGCTGTACAGAAGCTTTTCAGCTTGATATAGTCCCACTTGTTCATTTTTGCTTTTGTTTCCCTTGCCCGGGGAGATATGTTCATGAAGAAGTTGCTCATGTTTATGTCCAAGAGATTTTTGCCTATGTTTTTTTCTAAGAGTTTTATGGTTTCATGACTTACATTCAAGTCTTTGATCCACCTTGAGTTTACCTTTGTGTATGGGGCTAGACAGTAGTCCAGTTTCATTCTCTTACATGTAGCTGTCCAGTTTTTCCAACACCAGCTGCTGAAGAGGCTGTCAACTCCCCATTGTATATCCAAGGCTCCTTTATCAAATATGAATTGACTGTATATGTTTGGGTTAATGTTTGGAGTTTCTATTCTGTTCCACTGGTCTGTGGGTCTGTTTTTGTGCCAGTACCAAATTGTCTTGATTACTGTGGCTTTGTAGTAGAGCTTGAAGTCAGGGAGCGTAATCCCCCTGTTTTATTCCTCCTTTTCAGGATTGCTTTGGCTATTCGGGGTCTTTTGTGGTTCCATATGAATTTTAGAATTATTTGTTCCAGTTCATTGAAGAGAGCTGTTGGTAGTTTCATAGGGATTGCATTGAATCTGTAGATTGCTTTAGGTAGTATGGCCATTTTGACAATATTGATTCTTCCTAGCCAAGAGCATGGGATGAACTTCCATTTGTTAGTGTCGTCTTTAATTTCTCTTAGGAGTGTCTTGTAGTTTTCAGAGTACAGGTCTTTCACTTCCTTCGTTAGGTTTATTCCTAGGTATTTTATTCTTTTTGATGCAATTGTGAATGGAATTGTTTTTCTGATTTCCCTTTCTGTTAGTTCATCATTAGTGTATAGGAAAGCAACAGATTTCTGTGTGTTCATTTTGTATCCTGCAACTTTGCTGTATTCAGAGATTAGTTCTAGTAGTTTTGGAGTGGAGTCTTTAGGGTTTTTATGTACAGTATCATGTCATCTGCAAATAGTGACAATTTGACTTCTTCTTTACCAATCTGGATGCCTTGTATGTCTTTGTTTTGTCTGATTGCTGTGGCTAGGACCTCCAGTACTATGTTGAATAACAGTGGAGAGAGTGGGCATCCCTGTCTTGTTCCCGATCTTAGATGAAAAGCTTTCAGCGTCTCACCATTAAGTATGATGTTAGCTGTGGGTTTGTCATATATAGCCTTTATGATGTTGAGGTACTTGCCGTCTATACCCATTTTGTTGAGAGTTTTAATCAGGAATGGATGCTGAATTTTGTCAAATGCTTTTTCAGCATCTATGGAGATGATCATGTGGTTTTTGTTCTTCTTTTTGTTGATGTGGTGGATGATGTTGATGGATTTTTGAATGTTGTACCATCCTTGCATCCCTGGGATGAATCCCACTTGATCATGGTGTATGATCCTCTTGATGTATTTTTGAATTCGGTTTGCTAATATTTTGTTGAGTATTTTTGCATCTACATTCATCAGGGATATTGGTCTGTAGTTTTCTTTTTTGGTGAGGTCTTTGCCAGGTTTTGGTATTAGAGTGATGCTGGCTTCAAAGAATGAGTTTGGAAGTACTCCTCCTCTTCTATTTTTTGGAAAACTTTAAGGAGAATGGGTGTTATTTCTTCTCTATATGTCCGGTACAATTCAGAGGTTAATCCATCAGGCCCGGGGGTTTTGTTCTTAGGTAGTTTTTTGATTACCGCTTCAGTTTTGTTGCTGGTGATTGATCTGTTTAGTTTTTCTGCTTCTTGCTTGGTCAGTCTTGGAAGGTTGTATTTTTCTAAGAAGTTGTCCATTTCTTCTATGTTTTCCAGCTTGTTAGCATATTGATTCTCATAATATTCTCTTATAATTCTTTGTATTTCTGTGGGGTCCGTCGTGATTTTTCCTTTCTTGTTTCTGATTCTGTTTATGTGTGTAGATTCTCTTTTTCTCTTAATGAGTCTGGCTAGGGGTTTATCTATTTTGTTTATTTTTTCAAAGAACCAGCTCTTGGTTTTATTGATTTTTTTCTATTGTTTTATTCTTCTCAATTTTATTTATTTCTTCTCTAATCTTTATTATGTCCCTCCTTCTGGTGACTTTGGGCCTCATTTTTCTTCTTTTTCCAATTTCAGTAATTGTGTCTTTAGACTATTCATTTGGGAATGTTCTTCTTTCTTTAAATAGGCCTGGATTGCAATATACTTTCCTCTTAGAACTGCCTTTGCTGCGTCCCACAGAAGTTGTGGCTTTGTGTTGTTGTTGTCATTAGTCTCCATATATTCTTTGATTTCTGTTTTGATTTGGTCGTTAACCCATTGATTAATTAGGAGAGTGTTGTTAAGTCTCCATGTATTTGTGAGCCTTTTTGATTTCTTTCTAAAATTTATTTCTACTTTTATACCTTGGTGATCTGAGAAGTTGGTTGGTAGGATTTCAATATTTTTGAAATTACTGAGGTTCTTTTTGTGGCCTAGTATGTGGTCTATTCTGGAAAATGTTCCATGTGCATTTGAGAAGAATGTGTATCCTGTTGCTTTTGGGTGTAGAGTTCTGTAGATGTCTGTTAGGTCCATCTGTCCTAATGTGTTGTTCAGTGCCTCTGTGTCTTTACTTATTCTCTGTCTGGTTGATCTGTTCTTTGGAGTGAGTGGTGTGTTGAAGTCTCCTAAGATGAATGCATTTCTGTCTATTTCCTCCTTTAATTCTGTTAGTATTTGTCTCACATATGCTGGCGCTCCTGTGTTGGGTGCATATATATTTATAATGGTTATATCTTCTTGTTGGACTGACCCCTTTATCATTATGTAATGTCCTTCTTTATCTCTTGCTACTTTCTTCGTTTTGAAGTCTATTTTGTCTGATACAAGTACTGCAACACCTGCTTTTTTCTCCTTGTTGTTTGCGTGAAATATCTTTTTCCATCCCTTCACTTTTAGTCTGTGTATATCTTTGGATTTGAGATGAGTCTCTTGTAAGCAGCATATAGATGGGTCTTCCTTTTTTATCCATTCTGTTACTCTGTGTCTTTTGATTGGTGCATTCAGTCCATTTACATTTAGGGTGATTATTGATAGTTATGTACTTATTGTTATTGCTGGCTTTAGATTTGTGGTTACCAAAGGTTCAAGCGTTGCTTGTTTACTATCTAACAGTCTAACTTAACTTTCTTGTTAAGTAATTGTAAACACTGTCTGATGTGTCTTTATTTCTATCCCTTCTTATTCCTCCTCCTCCATTCTTTATATACTAGGTGTTTTATTCTTTGCCTTTAGTTAGTATTTGGATGGTCTGCTTTCTTTGCTATGATTTTATTTTCTGTGGTGACATCTTTTTAGCCTTAGGAGTCGTTCCCTCTAGAGCAGTCCGTTTAAGATATCCTGTAGAGGTGGTTTATGAGAGGCAACTCTCTCAACTTTCATTTGTCTGGAAATTATTTAATCCCTCCATCATATTTAAATGATAATTGTGCTGGATACAATATTCTTGGTTCGAGGCCCTTCTGTTTCATAACGTTAAATATATCATGCCATTCTCTTCTGGCCTTTAAGGTTTCTGTTGAGAAGTCTGATGATAGTCTGATGGGTTTTCCTTTGTAGGTGATCTTTTTTCTCTCTCTACCTGCCTTTAATACCCTGTCTTTATCTTTGATCTTTGCCATCTTAGTTATTATGTGTCTTGTTGTTGTCTTCCTTGGGTCCGTTGTGTTGGGAGATCTGTGGGCTTTGGTGGACTGCGAGACTATTTCCTTCCCCAGCGAGGGAAAGTTTTCAGCAATTATTTCTTCAGAGACACTTTCTATCCCTTTTTCTCTCTCTTCTTCCTCTGGTACTGCTATAATGTGAATATTGTTCCGTTTGGATTGGTCACACAGTTCTCTTAATATTCTTTCATTCCTAGAAATCCTTTTATCTCTCTCTATCTGCCTCAGCTGCTCTGTATTCCTGTTCTCTGATTTCTATTCCATTAACAGTCTCTTGCATCTCATCCATTCTGCTGTTAAGCCCATCGATCGCTTGTCTGATTTCTTCATTGTCTTTCCTCAGTTCCCTCAGTTCCTCCCTCAGCTCTTGCACATTTCTCTGTAAGTCCATCAGCATGGTTATGACTTTTATTCTGAATTCTTTTTCAGGAAGACTGTGCATTTCCATCCCTTCAGGCTCCCTCTCTGGGGTTGTCTGGTTGATTTTGGTCTGAGCCATATTCCTCTGTCTTTTCATGGCTATAGAATTGGTCACTGGTAGTTGCTGTGTATGTTAGCTGGGGTCTTTAAGACTTTAAAAAGAGAAAAAATAAAATAAAAAGAATAAAATGGAAAAAAAAAGAAAGAAAACAAAAAACAAACAAAACAAAACAAAATGACCACGGGAGTAGATTCTGTGGGAATGCTATAGGTGGTGCTGTTGCCCCACTGGTCCGCAGCCATGGCCGCGCCCCTCCGCAGGGCCCTTTATCGCTCTGGCAGGGGTGGGCACGACTAGGAGGCTGTTGATCTCAGTGAGAAGTGTTAAGTATGGCTACGCTTCCCCAGTCGCCAACTAAGGCATCTGAAACTCCCCAGGACTCCCAGCCTGCTGTGCTGAGTGTGCTGGGGCAATCCTGCTCCTCTGCTGGGCTCCTGTCTCTTTAAGACTGCTGAAGAAAGCATGCGCTTTTTTTTTCCTTCCCGGGAGCCGGCTGCAAGCCCCCTGGCGCGTTCCCCGCTCAGATCCTGCTCCTGTCTCTCCAATCTCCACTGCACTGCGCGATGTGGGTCAGCGCTCCCCGCGCAGATCACCGGGGCTGGCTACTTCGCAGGATGTACTTCCACTCCTTCCCGGCCCTGAATCCTCTCCTCCCGCCGGTGCGCTGGGGTCGGGGAGTGCTCGGGTCCCGCCAGGTCGCGGCTCCGTATCTTACCTACCTCTTGGGGTTCCGAGTCCTCTCGGGTGTAGCTGCACACTGTGCGCTTTCCTGTGTATTCTGGTCTCTCTTTTAGGAATAGATGCATTTGCTGTGTTTTCGTAGATAAATATCGTTTTGGGAGGAGATTTCTGCCGCCCTGCTCACGCTGCCATCTTCCCGGAAGTTTTCCCGGAAATACCTTTTGACCCAGGAATTCCACTCCATGAATTTACCCAAAGAAAACAAGATCCCAGATTCAACAATATATGCACCCCTGCTTATTGCATTACTATTTACATTAGCCAAGATATGGAAGCAACCTAAGTGTCCATCAGTAGATGAATGGAGAAAGAAGATGTGGTACAAATGCAGAATGGAATAGTATTCAGCCTTAAGAAGAAAACAAATCCTACCATTTGCAATAACATGGATGGAGCTAGAGGGCAGCGTGCTCAGTGAAATAAGTCAGGTGGAGAGAGATAAGTACCAAATGATTTCACTCATTTGTGGAGTGCAACAGCAACGCAAAACTGAAGGAACAAAGAAAAACAGTGGACTCACAGACTTCAATAAGGGACTAGCGGTTACCAAAGGGGAGGGAGGGAGAAGGGGAATGAGGGTCATTATGATTGTCACACATGGTGTGGGGGTGGTATAGGAAGACATTGTAGCACAGAGAAGACAAGTAGTGACTTTGTGTCATCTTGCTACCTGATGGACAATGATTGCAGTGGACTTGGGGAGGACTTGATAATATGGATGATTACAGTAACTACAATGTTGCTCAGGTGAAACCTTCATAAGAATGTATATCAGTGATACCTTAATAAAAAAAAATTCATGGAATCCCTATTAAGTGCCAGCACTTTGAATCAGTTTGTGCCAGTAGCGCTTGTGGGAACATCAGCCAAGCAGGTGTGCATAGCTCTGCTGTTCACCTGGACTGTGTATTTGATGAGCAGATTTGTAAATCAACAGCAACCACGAAATAAGTAGAAGGCTATAATTTTGTAGTCAGTGACTTGAGAGAAGCCAAAGTATATGTTCAGATAACACGTGGATTTTTATTTTTAGGTTTCTGTGACAAAGTTGGTTAACTGATAGTGTAGATCTTAATCCATTGATTGTGTTAAAATTTAATTTATGACATAATTTGAGTGTGAATTTTCTAAAATTATAGTAAAAAGTAATACATATTTAAAATCTGAAAGTTACCTGAGACACAAAACTCCTAAACACTGATGTGCAGGAAAATTTGAAAACCACTGTCGAGGCCCTAAGGGTGCTGTCACAAGATGGGGAGTTGAGGAATGCTGCTGCGTCAGAAGGGCTTTGGATGGAGCATTCAGCTCAGTGGTGATGTGCTTGGGGCCCAGAAAGAAGAAAGCCTGGCAGCAGATAGTTCATCTAGTAAGGAAAGAAGAACCACACAGGACTGAGGAGATGTGGACTTTCAATCTGAGTTCCGCCCGAGTCTCTGTGAACTTGTATAGGGCATTTAGGTGCCGTAGTCCTAGATTTTCAAGCTTAAAATGAAGGTGGTGTGGTGTATTTTTTCTGGGAGTATTGCAAACTCTGGAGTTTAATTTGACTCTGAACTGGTTGATCACATTTATCTTTCACATAATTGAAGTTCTGAATAAAATTTGTTTAACAGAGTTCCATTACTAGACATACTTGACAACCACTGGAGCAACTCTTTTCCAGCTGTACAGTATTATGATCTTGAGGTGCATCCAGTTTAACCAGTGTATAAATGCAGCATCTTATGGAGCATCTACTGTGCTATGGTCTGTCGGTGAGGAGATGCAGTGGTGGTTGTGAAGATGGAGCAAGGAGACTAGTTTCCTTTCTGAGAACATTCTTCAAAAGAACTTATTCCTCTTTCAGAGTTTTTTCTTTTTTGTTTTTTAAAGAAAGGGGAATGTTGATGAGACAGTTTAGTTTAGATTATAATAAAAAGCTGTTAGAGGAAGCCTTGCGAAAGCAGGCCTGCAGTCTGTCAAGCACCCAGTTGAAACTGGTCAGACTTGCATACCTAGAGAATGCAGTCAGAGGCAGGCACCCCTCTCATGTTCTTGGACCTTCCTTCATGAGTCAGAATATTGACCTTGCCTGGCCCCATCACCAGGCTCTTAAGGATCTGGCTTACTTTCCACATCTCCCTGCCCTTGAGGACCATATAGTTTTGCAAGGAGACAGGTGTGTCAAACTGAGGATTACTAGTAAATTTATATAGTATAGTTGGTAAAGTCAGGTTGTACCCCAGCTGAGTTCAGAGAGCCTGAGAATTAAGAAAATATCATAGTTCAGAAATTTTCAAAATGTTTTTAAACAATGACATACATTCTGTATTTAAAAGATTTTGAAGACCCCTAGGGCAGGCAGTTCTTGATTGGCTCAAGTTGAACAACCAGCTACAGCCTAAGGTGCAGCCTTACTTAACTACCTAGGGGTAGCGTTCAGGGAAGTGGGGAGCGGATCAGAATGACAGTTGACTGGCCCGCCTGTAGCATCACTTTCTCACCCACACACTTTCCATTGCCTTACACTCTGGCTGCGGCTGTGTTTATATTCATTTGCTGTGTAAAAGTTTATTTTTGTCATAAACCAGTTGTTTTATTTTCACACTGGGAGAAAGCAGCACATTCCAAAGCTTTCACAATTTCAACTTTTGAAATGAAAAGAGACAGATGCCTGAGTTTCTCTGACAGTGTGGAAACTGATTCCCTTTCTCCAGCATTATGGCCCTCTCACCCTTTCTGTGACTCTTGTCCTTTCTCCCTCCACCTATTCTGCCATCCATCCTGCACATTTAAATGTCCCACCATATAAATAATAAATACCATCAGCCACCACTTAATTAAGTACCTACTAGTGTGAGGCCCTATTTTCAACAGTTTGATTCTCATTACATCACTATGAGGTGGGTAGGATTTCTCTCACTGTGCATTTGAGGAAACTGAGGTTCAGAACTGTCAGTGACATGCCGAGGCATATGGAATGAGGATCAGAGCTCCCATCTGTTTGATCCTAAAGCTCATGCTGAGATAACAGAAGAGTGCAGGGTCTCCTACCTGACTGAAGCCCCCAGTCCTTTCCTCTTCAGGATTTCTTATGAGAAGATGGCTTTTGATATACCTGTTTCTACATGGCTATGCTCTTGTAAGTATTTAACCCTTCAGCATTTCAAGGGATTCTGGCATATAAAACAGATGAGAGCCTGATGATGGCTGAAACCTTCATTTAGGTCTCTGATCAGATATTACCTCTTCCAAGAGGCCTTCCCTAAAATAGCACCTTCTTATTTTCTTTTATTCTGTTCTATTTCCCTTCATAGATTTATCTCTGCCTGGTGTTATATATACACATCTGTGTGTGGGGTGTGGTGGGGTGGGGTAGGGTGTGGGCATCTATCTAGGCGTATTTGTTGTTTCTCTAATGTGAACTCCAAGAGGGCAGGGACTTACTCACTGTTGTATTCCTAGTACCCAGAACAGTGTCCTACATGTAGTTAAGTGCCTAGTAAATATTAGTTGAATACATAATACAAAATGTTTCTCTGTTTTGTGAGCCCTGGAGCACCTCTTCAGAGTCCTAGAGTTCTTAGAATTCTGTATTCATATTTAAGACTTTCAGTGAATGAAATCTCCACCCCCACCCCATTTCCTGCTTATGTACTCTTCCATTGCTTCATTTTATAAATACATGTAAATGTACACATATACTAGGCCCTTTGTTTGGCAGCTTGTTCTTTTTTTTTTTTTCCAGAATGTCTTAATGAACTTGTTAGTTCCGCTTGCCTAAAAATATGTAATGATTAATTCAGCCAACCCTATGGCTAAGCGATAAGTTGGTTTTCGTCCTGTTGCCATTCTGAATAGTGCTGCAGTGAGGATTCTTGTGTGGTTTGTGTACATGATTGAGTGTTTCTTCTATAAAGAAATAGAATTGCTGGGTCCTAGTGAATGAGCATTTAACAGTTGTTGGAGGCTCTGAGGTGGGAATTTACCTAGTGTGTGCTCTAGGAAAGCAAAGAGGCTGGCGTGGCTGGGGTCGGGTGAGTGAAGGGAGGGAGCAGTAGGAGGTGGATGTTTGTTCATTCAGTGGGGTGGTGTGTCAGGGGCAATTGCATAGGGCCTGTAAGGATTTAGGCTTTTAATGAATGACATGGTGGTGATAGTGAATTGATAACTGGGCAAGAGATGTGAGCATTTGAACAAATGCAAAAGACAAAACACAAAAAAATGATTAGCCTCCGGACTATAAAAGAAACTCAAAACTACAGTTTAAAAATCACTTTTCACTTACTAAATTGGCAAAGCTAAAATAGGACTAGTAATCCTCCTTGTTGGCAGGGTGAGTTGGGATGGACCCTTCATTCTTTTTTGATGGACTTTCAAATTGGCATATCTCTTCTGGAAAGCAAGGTTGGTATTGTGGATCAAGAGCCTTAAAGCCATCATCTAGACCCTTTGAGTTAGTAATTCTTAACCCTCTCCAGGCACTCAACAAATACTATTGTGTTGCTGGGCTGTGAGGGAGCTTTTAGTGACATAGGAAATGCTTATAATGTATTACTTGTAAAATAGAATGTAAGTTGTAATGTATCAATTAGTCAAAGAAAATACATTAGAATGCTAATAATGTTAGAATTATGGGTGTTTATTGAACTTATTTATTTTTTTACTTTCCTTGTCTTTCAATAGTAAATATTTGGCATTCACCAACTCCAAGTTTATTACTTTCTGTGATTGTGGAGGTTACACAGATTTTCAAAGAAGCATTATAAAAAGTTTCATTTGAAAAAAAAGGATAGGGCCATTGATTTCAAATTTCATTAGAAATATAGCATTGAATAAAGGAGAGCCTAGCAAAAAATTCTGCTCTGTTCCTCAGAAGATCCAGAACCCATCAGGTGGCACTATGCATTTATCACAGGAATTTTCCCTTCTTCCTGGAAATTCTGGATGGATTCTGGTTTTGAATTTGTGTGCCATCATGTGATATGCCCTTGATCATTTCCTTTCTAAGAGCTGTGTTTTCATTTCAGCGGCCTCATTGTTCCTGAGAGAGATGGCAACGAGACCGTCCCCGAAGTTGTTACCACATCGGGCTATGCCCTGCTGCATTTTTTTAGTGATGCTGCTTATAATTTGACTGGATTTAACATCACTTACAAGTAAGATTATTTAAGTTAATGTTTGTGATTTTATTCACAGACTATGTACTTTGTTTTAACAGTAGTAATGACTAACATTTTGAGAACTTACTATGTGTCAGGCATTGCTCCAGGGAGTTTGCATTTTCTCGTTTAAAGTTCTGTTAAAAACTCAGTGACGTATAGGCACTGTTTTTCTATTTGTTTTATTATAGAGGAAACTGGTGAGAAACAGTAGATTGTCAAAGTGGTAGGACCACCCAGTTTCAACCAAGTCCTGTTGGTGTTGAGCTTCTCCTGGAAGAGAGAGGCGTTATCCTGCAAATGGATAAAAACACTGGGGTTTTTTGCTAAGTATGATTTAACAGATATTAGTGTTCATGTGCTCAGTAGTTGGTCCGTTGATGACAACTTAGCTGAGGTTACAAACAAAATGTAGACAGACAGACTTAGGTGGCTTTTGGAATTGTTGTGGTAGGAGAGAGGCTAACTTTTTTTTTCTCTCTTAAGAAATGTTTATTTTCTTAAGTAGTTACATTCATAAAATGCCATAAGCAAGGGGTGCGTGTGTTAACACGCTTCTGTGTCCCACAAAGCCTGAAATACCAGTTGGCCTTTTACAGAATAATTTGCCAATTCCTGGTGTAGACAGTAATCTCCATGTGCAACCTTTATGCTGGGTTCTTTTTCTGCCCATTTTCTTGGGATCTCAGTATTCTTTCTGGCCCATTTAAAGCCGTCTCTATCTTGATTGGTATGGTAATTCAGTTTTCCAGGTGCCCAGGGTTTGTGACTTGGCAGCCTGGGCACCTTATCACACTACCAGCAAGGTGATTTTTAGTGACACAGGCAGGCAGAAAGCTGGATTGAGAGGAAGGGCTGATGAGTTTGGTTGGGTACATGTGAGATGTCTGAGCAGGACTTTGATATTCAGATCTAGGCCCCAGAGGAACTGTAATCTGAGAATCCCTGGCTCATGGACAGTGACTCACTGGCCGCTGGGACATGTGCACAGTGAGGAGAGGGAGAGTAAAGGCAGCAGAGGAATGCTAGTGGACTGTGTTGTCACAGAAGCCCAGAAACAAGTCTCAGGGAGGAGGGAGCTGACAACTATGAGGGTGAGTAAGCAGAGGAGGCCCTAGGAGACCCTACCTAGCAGGGCAGGTGGGGTCAAAGGCCTGGTGGTACACAGTCAGGGCGGAACACTGGAAAGTCATGGTGTTGAGAGTGGGACACTCTGTGAAGAAATTTGGCTCAGAAGGGGAGGGAGAGAGGGGAGATGTAGTTTAGGCCAGGGCTTCTCAAACTTCACATGCACGGGGATTTCCTGGAGGGCTTGCTAGGACACTGATCCCACAACCTCACCCAGAATTTGCAGTTCAGCTAGAGCTGGGTCCTGAGAACCTGTGTTTCTGATAAGCTCCTTGGTGACAGTGCTGCATATCCATGGTCTACATTCTGAGTATCATTGCTGTAGCCACTCATCCAGGCCCCATTCTGGGTTCTGTGTAGGTTCCTAGGTCAGGGGTTAGAGGGCACATAGCCTTCACAGTTGTTACAGGGCCCTCACTGTAGCAGCCTTGGGGGAACAGAGAAACTCCAGAGAGGGCGCATCTCAGGAGAGAAGGCAGTTGAAGCACTCCTTGACATGGGAAGGCCTTTGCCCCATTGCTGGAGACCTCTTCTCCCAGCTCTAAGGCCAGAGTCTTCCCCGGGAATGCATAATATTCTTAACCTGATTGGTACAGGGGGAATTCTTGATCTCTCCTACAGACCAGAATTAATATTTGTTAAATGAAGGAATGTGAGGTTATACTGAATTCTATTCATCTTCTTGGTTCCAAGATCCCTGCCCTTTAAAAAGGAGTCCTCTTCACAGACTCCAAGAAGGGACTAGTGATTACCAAAGGGGAGGGGTGGGGGAGGGCGGGTGGGGAGGTAGGGAGAAGGGGATTGTTGGGTATCATGATTGGTGCATGTGGTGTGTGTGGGGTCACAGGGAGCACAGTGTAGCTCAGAGAAGACAAATAGGAACTCTGTGGCGTCTTACTACATTGATGGACAGTGAATGCAATGGGGTATGGGGGGGACTTGATAATAAGGGTGAATGTAATAACCATATTGTTTTTCTTGTGAAACCTTCATAAGAGTGTATATCAATGATATCTTAATAAAAAATAAAGTAAATAAAAAGGAGTCCTCAACTGTTTGAGGGGTCCCAGACCCGATAAAGAGCCAAAAAAAATGATGGTCTTTATCCTCAGAAAAATGCCCAGAAGCACATACATAGAACATTGTCATTCATTTTCCAGTTGTCCTCAGGTTGTTCTGAATCCTAGCTTGGGCTGGCCTCAGCTGGTGGACCCTTGAGGCTTGTTTGCACAGCTACTCAGGTGTTTCCTACTTTCTTGTAAAAGAAGAAAAACCAAGGTTTTTTTTTTCACACAAATTATTTTTTCACATAAATTGGCACTTCATCTTATTTCTCATTCTGAATCATGTTTTAAGCACAGAAAATTAGACTCATTTTCTCATTAATCCAATTTAGGTAGATATACAAGCAGATGTTTTGATGTGTCACCTGCCATTTCACTTTTTAGAGAGTCACCAATAATTATTGTGTTTTGAGATTTATGGAACTCACTGCTCTAAAGAGTGCTCAAAATTAATTTGGCACATAGAGTAAGCCTATGTTTAAGGGCACTTGAGGGGCTAAGGCTGAAGGGGAAGTTGTACTTTTCCTCCTTTAGCTAAAAAGGTATGAAGGGTTACTTCCTCCTCCCTGTTTTCAGTAACATTATGTTTTGGTTGTGTGTTATTCCCTCCTAAATAGCTAATAAGTGTGTCTGTAGGAGATTATAATTTAACATATTATTGGTGTAAGGCATAGATTTGAGCACACAATGGAAGTGCCTTACCTTAGTTTTCTTTTAGGCCTTTTATAAAAATGAAGTGTGATCATTTAGCCATTTCAGCATAAGTCCAATCTGAAATTTAGACACTCAATTTTTTGTTAACTGTTGCCTTGGAAAAGGCTTTTTCTTAATAAAAGTGAAATTGATCTTCATTGAAACTTGACTTATGTGTATGTATTATTCTATAGTGATAGTGGGCATCATTTTCTAAAGGCCTAAAATAATGTCATTGAGCTTTTTTATGGAAAAGTTTATTTACTATGCTTCCTGGGGCTTGAAAAGTAAGTATATGCACCTATTATAGTATAGTTGATAAAAATACAGTATGCAAATATTTATAAAAATTTTATTATAAATGTATTATAAATTGATATTTAGGTGTTGGACATTAACTTGTTTTCTCAACCATTTCCTGACTTTGTCATACTTTGCTACAAAATGTCTTTTTACTTTTCTTTATAGGCCTTAGAAGAATCTACATTCTTAGAGTATCTTGAAGTCCAGTTATTCCCCACTTTTTAAAGATTGAATTATGTCTTTTCAAAGTGCTGTCAATGCAGTTACCTTATTGTCACCTTATTATGAGACATATTATAATTAAACTCGTATGTTAAGTTAAACTGGCCCTCTTTTCCATCTGAAATGAGTTGGTAAACTTACAAAGGAATTTTAAGGACACCAGTCTGGGCAGTAATCTTAAACAAATTCTCTAAACTCTCAGACACTGTCCGGAGGGATACGTACTGTGAGGAGAGTAATGTATTACTGGCAGTTTGTTTTATCCTTTTCGTCTCTAAACTTGCAAGTGTGCATTTGGCAATTTTATAATGCTCTTCATCTGTGGGCTACCAAGAGTAATATAGTCATCCCTCCTTTGAGAAGCTGAGACTGGACATTTTGCAAGAATCTCTTCTATCCTTGTAATTTCTTAAACTTGTCTTTTCTTATGAGACTCCAGCTGGGTTGATTTTCCTTACTTGCCCTAGCTGTGCACTGTCAAGCGACCCCATTCAGGCTGAATGGTGAGTGCTGCAGTTGTGCTTCAGAATCAACTGAAGGGACAGGTTTCAGAGATTCTTAAACCCTGTGTGGGAACACGTTTTCTACGTTAATCGAAGTGTTGCTTTGTGTTGATTTAATTTTCCTCTCCTGTTTTTGCAGTTTTGACATGTGTCCACATAATTGCTCAGGCCGAGGAGAATGTAAGATCGATAATAGCAGCAATACTGCTCAATGTGAATGTTCTGAAAACTGGAAAGGTGAAGCATGTGACATTCCTCACTGTATAAATAACTGCGGTTCTCCTCATCAAGGCTTCTGCAATTCAAGTGATGTCAGAGGATGCTCCTGCTTCTCAGAGTGGCAAGGTAGGAGCACCTTTTATTTTTATTTTCCTTCCACTTTACAGTATGTTCCTAGTTTAATAAGTTGTATAATGACTTTATTCCTAGCCATTTTTGTTAATCAAATATTAGGTAGTACTTAAGGTTTCACACCTCTTTATTCAGCTTCTTATTAATCTTTGAATTTCTTGGATGTGTGATTATGGTCTCTAGAATTGTGGAGAGGTTTGACATTCTTTGCAACTTATTCATGCAAGTTGGAGAACCTGGTCTTAGCCATAGGAGAAATGCAGAGAACCAAGTTGGGAGGTGGGACAAGAGCTGACAATAATGGTATCTTCTCAGAAGCTTTCAATAAAAGTCAGAGAACATTGGGGTCAGTTATTCAGTAGAATCCTAAAGCAGTCAGCTAATGGAATTATCTGCAGATGTAGACTCCTAAAAACGATATAGCCATTTCCGGAAGAGTGGCTGATAACAGCTGTACTGATTTAATCGTGTTCTCTATACATTTACCCCATCCTCAGAACACCTTTGTTTTGAAAGGAAGTGTGCCTGTTTAAGTGCTTCAGGTTGCTTAGTTTGGCTGACAACAAGGAGTTAAATAATTGGGCTGTTTGAATACCTTCCACTGTGCAAATGTTGGAGAAGAAGCCAAACCCCCCAAGAATGGAGTTTCTTTATTTTCCAGGAAATACATAGCGTGGGATATAAACTCCTGGGACTAGTTTATATCTTAGCCCTAAAGTTTTTAATTTGAATTAATAATTGCTTTGTGCACTCTTTCCTCAAAGAGCTGCGTAAGCAAGTATTTCATTACTAAAAAAATCCTAATCTAGATATAGTCAGGTCATCACTAGAAAGTATGTGATTATGAGTTCTATTAGAGATTACCCTGGCTGCAAGCTCTGAGTAAATTGAAAGCACAGATTAAAGGGATTTGTCTGGTATTTAGATGCTAAAGGAAAGACTAAGTAGTCTTTAGATGTTTGTTACATTTAGATGATTAAAACTTGAACTGTAGTAATTTTAAAGCTGCATTTTGTGAAGCTAACTTATATTGTCTTATTAGGTCCTGGATGTTCAATTCCTGTACCAGCTAACCAGTCATTTTGGACTCGAGAGGAATATTCTAACTTAAAGCTCCCCAGAGCCTCTCACAAAGCTGTGGTCATTGGGAATATCATGTGGGTGGTTGGAGGATATATGTTCAACCACTCAGACTACAACATGGTTCTAGCGTAAGTTTTTTAAAACATTTTTTCAAGAAACTTACTATTTTTCCATTTTGAAAATTTATAGAGATAACCAAAAAGAAAAATTCTCAGTAATTCCATTGCCTGAGGAAAATCCCTGTTAGTATTTTGGTAGTAGTACTCCAGACTTTGTGACATATTCTTAGTTTTTAAATTGGGAGCCACAGAAATTCATTGTCTTAGTAAGTAGTAACTCATCTTTTACAGGTACTGTCTCATTTGTTTTGCATTAGATACTTATAGTTAGCTTCATATAAATAGGAATTACGTTTTCTCTTTAATTAACATTTTCATAGCCCAAATGGTTGGAATTTATACTTTGCTAATGGAAATTGGGCCATTGTCTAATACTTGACCCAGGGTTCAAGGTGTTTTCTAGTCCCATCTTAAAGGCAAAATATATATTGTCACAGTGAAAATATCTGGAGAGCAATGTCTAACCACAGGCAAGATGAAAGAAGTATAAATATTCTTTGATGAGAAAATAAGAAAATATGAAAGCTGACAAGAACTGGTCATAGAGGAAAAGTAACTCAAGGAGCAGAAGGCGATTCCTTCCAACTGCTTTGCACTGTAGAGCAGCTTAATGAGAATTTGAATTCAGAAAAACAAGCTGAAAGACAAGAAGATAATAATACCAGAGTGAGATGAAATGATAGATTACACATCTAAAGCAATATAAATAAGTTACAGCAAAAACTAGAAAGAAAGTTGAATTACTGGCAGCTTAATAGACATGATTCCAGTGAATGCAAATGAACAAGTTGAAATAATGAGAGAAAAGCAAGGATAATGGAAGACAGAAGATCCAATATAAAGATAGTTGCTTTCACTGAAGAAAATAATGTAACAAATAGAGTAAATGGACTGAAGTAACATAAGATATACCAGGAAAATCTTACAGTTCAATGAAAAGACCTGATTTGATCAAGTTACTGAACTTTTTATAATAAAGGAAGAATTATTGGGTGGGAAGCCTCAGGTAGTTCCATGCCTCCTGCTGGCTGGGATCGTGTTCAGTCTCCACAGAGCCTTTGCTGTGGTCTTGGAAGGCCAGATGCTGTGATCGCAGTGCCAGGCTTCTGTCGGTGGTGGAGCACGTGCCTTGCGGCATAATGGTCATCGTGTCACTAGCCGTCAAGGAGGAGTTTGTGAGACAGATGGCTACACCTTTCAGGAATACTGCTATGTCTGAATCCCTGAAGTTTGTCTTTGCTTATCTGATACTCCAGGTCTTAGAACTAGTTGTTCAGTATTCCATTCATTATCTTGAGCTCACCTCCTACAAGGATTTATTTGGTGCTGGGAATTTCTTATGTTTTATTGCATCACTATTGGTCTTGTCTTATGTGTGCTTCACTGTGTTGTGAAGAGAGACAGCTTGTTCTGTAAGTACCTCTTGGCATTTCAGCTTAGCCAGGTTAGGGGGACCTGCCAGCATAGTGTCTCTGACAAGCTTGTTGAGCTGACATGTTGTTGACTGAGAGCAAAATGCACTAAGCTACTGATTGAGCACCTTCCATGTCACTTGAAAGAGATGTGGATTGGACTGTTTGGAATCTTGTTTCTGTGCTCCCTTTGTTTCTTTCCTCTCTCTCAGGCTTACAGAAACAGGCCTGTGGCTTGAACATTAGGTATATTATTTGTTTCAGAAGCCATGCTAGTCCTTCTCAGGAAACACTTTCCACAGCCAGAACTCCATAAAAGTGTTGCAGTGGTATTCAGTCCATTTTGTAAAAGCAGTTCCCAGAATGTTATTTGTACCTTGAATAAAGTACAAAATTGTGTCCTTAAAAAAAAAAGTGAAAGAAAGATACATGTGGGCAGGGAGAGAGAAGGAGGGAGGAAGGGAAGAAGGGACTGGGAGAGAGAATGAGAATGATTGAGAATTCTTCAGGCTTCCAAGCAGAAGAGTAAACTACATAAAAGGGGGAAAAAAATCAGACTTGCCTCAGACTTCTCCATAGCAGTATTTAATACCAACAATAGTCAAGGGAACAACATATGCAAAGAAAGGATGGCCGAAGAATATTATACCCAGCCAAGATGTCATTCAGCTGTAAAGCTAGCAAGTAGATATTCTTAAACATGAGAGAATTTAGGGAAGGGAGTACATCTGAGCTCTACTAGAAAAAAGCCACTTAATAGTGAAATCCATCCAATTAGAATTAAAGAGACTCAAGAAAGGCAAGTTGTAGTAAGAGGACTGTAAGAAGATTGATTCAGCTAAAATGTAGATCCAGCACTAAATTACCATGGAATGTATTTATAGAGTGGAATGTGAATGTTATGAGCCTGAACAATATAAAAATCATAAAACAAAAATTGGGAGAAGAAATGTGAGGAAATGTGAGTGCTAAGATTTTCAACTTTCAAAGCAGGAAGGTAGTGGATTCTGTCAAAAATTCATTTTGTATGTAACTTAAAAACTATAATGAATTCAGCCTCTAAGTAATTTTTCATGTATTTAAAAAATGCCGAGTATTCAAACAATACATAAAATAACAGTTGGTATTAACTTAGGTATTATTACTATTTAACAAATGACCCCATTTTATATTTGTTTCATATCACATATAAAATATTTAAGACGAAAGGTTTAGAGAAAAATAATGAATACTAATGCATTCATCACACACATTAGGAAATAAGGCATTGCTAATAGTTGAAGACCCCTGCATATCCCTCCAAAATCCCAGAAATAATATCCTGATTTTGTGGTGTCGTGTTTGTATACATGTCTTTACAGTTTTAATATGTATAAACATATATTAGGATGAATAAATATTCTGTTTTTAGTTTTTATAGAAACAGTGATTTGCATTTTGCTTCTTTAGCTTTACATTGTTTTGAAATTTATGTCGAGAATATGTTTTTCACTCTGGTTATTCTATTCTATATTATAATTAATCCATTTTCTATTGATGGGTATTTGTTCCTTTTTGCTATTATGTTAGGATAAAACTTTCTTAAGTCTTATTTACATATAATGTTTTTCACAATTTTTTTAAAACTTGGATTATTCAAGGAAATTTATAGAAAATTAACATTTAAGGTATAACAATAACATTGGTTTCCCTTTAATTTCTTTTTTCTATTAAATTGCATAAAAGTTAACATTAAAACTATATCTATACCATGACCCCCTTTTTATAAATATATGTTGTCAGTCTATTCTTTTATCTATATACATGCATAGGTAGGAAAATGTCTGGAATAATTACTTAATGGTAGTCATTTTTAGGTGATGAAATTTGGGATCATGTTTTAAGCTTTTAGTTCTTTATATTTTTGCATTGGTTACATTTTCATGATGAGTATTATGATTTGAATAAAAACAGTAGGACAATGTTTTCCTCAAAGACAAACTAAAAGGAAACATTCTAAGATATTGAATCTGATTAATGCTTCAGTACAAGAGTGTAACTGATTTTCTTTTTGGCATTTAAAAAATTTTTAAGTTTTTAAATGTATTCATACTATAATTGAACTGCTAAATGATATTCTAGCTTTCTTAAAATTACTTTAAAAAATCAATTAGATAAAAGAAGTTAGGAATTTTCTTTTACTTATCATATTTTTCAGTACCTGTCTTCTGTTTCACATGATTAAATGACAGAAAAGTTATGGAAGTTTAAGTAAGTCCCTTAAGTGTAATGCAGCATTTCTTATCCCTGGGTTGGGCAGCCCAGCCTCCTTCCTGAGTTATATGCACAGTGGGCTCGGATGTTACATTAATTTGCCTCCCCACATGCATGGCAGATTTAATGAGCATTTCCAAACTGAATTATATTACAAATAAAAGAGCACAAGATATTCAGTTTTGTCATTTGGGTAAAATACGATCTGTTTGTTTTGTAGGTATGACCTTGCTTCTAGGGAGTGGCTTGCCCTGAACCCATCTGTGAACAATGTGGTTGTTAGATACGGCCATTCTTTAGCATTATACAAGGTAAAATGCCTTACTCTGTGCTAAGCTAGAAACTCAACCATTACACAGTTACTTCATGATATTTTGTGGTTGAATTGCTATTCAGGGTTGTTGTTTTCCCTAATCATTTTTATTGTCATAAAATATACATAACATAAAATCTACCATCTTAACCATTTTTAAGTGTACAGTTCAATGGTATTAAATACATTCATAATGTGCAGCTATCGCCACCATGCATCTCTAATCCTTTCATCTTGTAAAATTGCAGCTCTATGCCCATTAAACATAGCTCCCCATTCCCTCCTCTGCCCAGCCTCTGGCAACCACAGTTCTACCTTCTCTCTCTATGATTTTGACTTCACTGTTGGTTTTTAATTGGGGGAACTCTCTTTTTGGGGTTATATAAGTGGCTAAATTGTAAGTAGAAATTAAAGTTGAAACTAATTTAATCTGAGAGATTTTAATGGATCCAAATTGTACTGGGATATTGATTGTGGTACTAAATGGTTAAAAATTAATGTAGATCAGCTGTATGATCATTAGGAAGTTTAGCCAAGAATAGTCACATTGCAATATAACTGAATAATCATTTTCAGTTCCTTGTTTTGTGGTTTATGGTAGGATGAGGGAACTTTTCAACTTTATTTTTCTAAGTCATTTTATACTACAAAAGATCTCATGTGAGTAAGTTCAAGAAGTGTTAGAGATACAGAATGTGACTTTATTTTGTTTCTGTCTCCATCTTTTTCCCAGTAATTCTCTGAAAGGTGCATTTCACTAACATTTTTTTTAAGTTTATTTTGATATCATTAATCTACAATTAAATGAGTAATATTATGGTGATTACACTACCCCCTTCATCAGGTCCCCCTCCAGCCCCATTACAGTCACTGTCTATCAGCGTATTCACTAACATTTTTTAAGCTATGAATAATATTGAGGTTGTGAACTATTCCTTTTCTGTTCTCAGATTTGATCCTTTCAATGTTTTTTAGAATTTTGTTTACATTTTTCCCCTAGGATAAAATTTACATGTATGGAGGAAAAATCGATTCAACAGGGAACGTGACCAATGAGTTGAGAGTGTTTCATATTCATAATGAATCTTGGGTTTTGTTAACCCCTAAAGCAAAGGAGCAGTATGCAGTGGTCGGGCACTCAGCACACATTGTCACATTGAATGATGGCCGAGTGGTCATGCTCGTCATCTTTGGTCACTGCCCTCTATATGGATATATAAGCAATGTGCAAGAATATGACTTGGGTAGGTATATTTTTTCCAGTGGATCTTTTTTGAATGTCACATATTGAAACAGTTACTGCTTATTATTATGACAAAACTCAACCTAACCAGTTGAATTCAATGTGACCCAGTACTTTATTTTGAAATACAGTTAACATTGATATATTACCAATGAAATACAGATTGTTGATGCTGCTATGTAGTGTAGATTTGTTATTGTCAATTTGGCAAGGAGCTAAAGATGGCACTAAATGCTTTGGGTATTGAAAATAAAATAAATTTTAAAAATGGCTTGAAACACAAATGTTCTGAGGAAAAAAAATATTTCAGTAGCTTTTAGAGATTGGTTTAATGGAGTGTGATTTCCCCTTGATATGTAATCTTTCTTTTGGTTAAATCTTATTGTATCTGTCCCTGTGGAGTAGGAGTACCAGCTATAATATTTTGAGAAAGTAGGCTTATAAAGTACATACGTGTATGGGCCACTAAAGGGCTTGGAGAATTAAGTGCTCAATTGAGGGTAATCTGAGTCTTAAATTTAATGTAATTCTTTTCCTACATGGCATATTGGAACATAAGAACATTTAACAAGTTTGAGTATGGCTACCTGGCTTTGTTATAAGGTTTAGGTGTCCTGACTTTAAAAATAGAAAGAAGAAAGATATATACATCAAGTCTCCTACAATCACTGCTCCTGTCCTAAGCTAATCGGTGATTTTAAGTATTAGAGAGGAGAAGAGGAACTTGTGACATCTGCCTGCCTTTCACTGCTTTGCCTTCCAGATAAGAACACATGGAGTATATTAACTACCAGGGGTGCCCTTGTCCAAGGTGGCTATGGCCATAGCAGTGTCTATGATCACAGCACCAGGGCCCTGTATGTTCACGGAGGCTACAAGGCTTTCAGCGCCAATAAGTACCGGCTCGCAGATGATCTCTACAGATACGCTGTGGACACCCAGATGTGGTGGGTGCTTTTTCTTGAGCTTTCACTTTAAGGTGTGAATTCTGGCAGTTGCTGGGAAAACATTGCGCTATATTTTTGTTTTCAGGCCTGGGAGATCATTTCTCTTCTGTACTGTAAATAGAGAAATTGGGAAATAAGCAGAAGTTAATAATGTAGCTAGTATTTACTTTGTTGCATTATTCTGTAATTTTGTAGTAGGTTGATTATAATGTGCTTAATATATTTTGACTGGTTTTCAATTTTCATACACTCAGTACCACTGTCAACTTTTAGCTCTTCAGAATCCCAAGAATAAATTACTCTCTAAAGCTGAGTTTATGCACACTGTTGTAATTAAGTAGAATATATTTATTTTTTAACCTTTTCTTGATGACCAAGGTGTCGTAATTGGGGTAATTTACTGGCATCATTCCATGAAATCATCAGATGGTCTCATTTGTAGGTCAGAGCTTTCCTCACTCTGCTGTATACTGGACTATATAAAATATGCTAATTTTAATAAATGTAAAGCAGATTTTGAATTATGAAATAATATGATTATAAAGCAATGTTTCTCTTCTTTCTATTTCCTTATATATTCGAGACCATGTACAGATACGATTATGCAATCTCTCATTAAAATTGTCATTTTTAGTGGCTGTACTCTTATCCCACCATGTGGGTGCACTGAGCCTGTACAATTGGAAGTTTGGTTTCTAGGTTTTGTCTCGTTAATAAAGTGTTGTGTGTTAAGCTTCTGTCTCTATTTCACATGATTTCTACCCAAAAATGGGAATTATAGGGTCACAGAGTATGAACATTTTCAAGGCTTTTAATGCATTTTGTCAAAGTTCTCATAGGTCTTTAAGACTTTACATGTTTGTTTAATTGTTAGGAGAGTTACTTATATTCAGGGAGGAGAGTTACTTATACTCAGGGAGAAATCTGTAAGTGTTTGCATATTTGGATCTGAAGTTAAGAAAATGGTTATGTTTTCATTAGCAAATAGTTAAGGATTCTAAAAAACTAACCTTGTATTTATTATTTTTAAATAAATTCAAAAGGACCATTCTTAAGGACAGCCGATTTTTCCGTTACTTGCACACAGCTGTGATAGTGAGTGGAACCATGCTGGTGTTTGGAGGAAACACACACAATGACACATCCATGAGCCATGGCGCCAAGTGTTTCTCTTCAGATTTCATGGCTTATGACATTGGTAAGTTTCCCAAAGCCATTTTAACTTCTTTTAAAGCCTTTTTAGCTTTTAAAAGAAACTGAAAATACTGCTAACTAAAAATGGTCAGGCCATTTGGAAGAGGTCCAAATGATATTTTTTAATAATCATTTGACTAATGTATAGCTATTAAAAAGTATTACTTCTATATTAAATCGTTTTTGAGGTCAGTCCCTTTACTTGGTTCAGTGTTAAAATTTTGAGGATGAGTTGGGGTGACTGCCTGTCTGGTGTTACAAGTGAATGCCTTACGTAGTAGTGTTACATAGTTGTGACCACCAGCATTATGTTAAGTTGACTTATGTATAGCTTTATCTCATTCCTTAGAAACTGGTTTCACACATTTTTTAAAAGTTGAAATATAATTGGTATGTAATACATTGATTTCAGGTGTATGACAATTATATCCATTACTAAATGCTCACCATGATAAGTATAGTTGCCATCTGTCACCATATAAAGATATTACAGTATTATTGATTATATTCCATATGTTGTGTTTTCATCCCCATCACTAATTTATTTTATAATTGGTTTAACACATTCTTGATGGAATACTTTGAAAACATGGAATTTTTAGAATTTTTGGTGTGGTAATATACTTGACCAAAAGAGGGCAATATTTGTTCGTGAAAAAAAAGATTCTCTTGTATAAATAGCATCAAATGTTCTTTTTTTAAATTTTTTTTTTGTATCATTAATATGCAATTACATGTGCAACATTATGGTTACTAGACTCCCCGCGTCATCAAGTCCCCACCACATACTCCATTACAGTCACTGTCCATCAGCGTACTGAGATGCTATAGAACCACTACTTGTCTTCTCTGAGTTGTACAGCCCTCCCCGCGCCCCCGCCAACATTGCGTCTGCTAATCGTAATGCCCCCTTTCCCCCCTTATCCCTCCCATCCCACCCATCCTCCCCAGTCCCTTTCCCTTTGGTAACTGTTAGTCCATTCTTGGGTTCTGTGAGTCTGCTGCTGTTTTGTTCCTTCAGTTTTTTCTTTGTTCTTATATTCCACAGATGAGTGAAATCATTTGATAGTTGTCTTTCTCTGCCTGGCTTATTTCACTGAGCATAATATCCTCTAGCTCCATCCATGTTGTTGCAAATGGTAGGATTTGTTTTCTTCTTATGGCTGAATAATATTCCATTGTGTATATGTACCACATCTTCTTTATCCATTCATGTACTGATGGACACTTAGGTTGTTTCCATTTCCTGGCTATTGTAAATAGTGCTGTGATAAACATAGGGGTGCATCTGTCTTTTTCAAACTGGGCTGCTGCATTCTTAGGGTAAATTCCTAGGAGTGGAATTCCTGGGTCAAATGGTATTTCTATTTTGAGTTTTTTGAGGAATCTCCATACTGCTTTCCACAATGGTTGAACTAGGTTACATTGCCACCAGCAGTGTAGGAGGGTTCCCTTTTCTTCACATCCTCGCCAACATTTGTTGTTTGTGTTTTGGATGTTGGCCATCCTCACTGGTGTGAGGTGATATCTCATTGTGGTTTTAATCTGCATTTCTCTGATGATTAGCGAGCAATGTGGAGCATCTTTTTATGTGCCTGTTGGCCATCTGAATTTCTTCTTGGGAGAAGTGTCTGTTCAGATCCTCTGCCCATTTTTTATTTTTATTTTTATTTTATTTTTAATTTTTTAAATATAATTTATTTTGGTATCATTAATCTACAATTACATGTGCAATATTATGGCCATTAAACTACCCCTTCATCAGGTCCCCCCGACCAACCCCACTACAGTCACTGTCCATCAGCGTAGTGAGATGCTACAGAATCACTACTTGTCTTCTCTGAGTTGTACAGCTCTCCCCGCGCCCCCCCAACATTACGTCTGCTAATCACAATGCCCCTTTTTCCCTCTTATCCCTCCCTTCCCACCCATCCTCCCCAGTCCCTTTCCCTTTGGTAACTATTAGTCCGTTCTTGGGTTCTGTGAGTCTGCTGCTGTTTTGTTCCTTCAGTATTTTTTCTTTGTTCTTATACGCCACATACGAGTGAAATCATTTGATACTTGTCTTTTTCGGCTTGCTCTGCCCATTTTTTAATTGGATTATTTGCTTTTTGTTTGTTGAGGTGTGTGAGCTCTTTATATATTTTGGATGTCAACCCCTTATCGGATATATCATTTATGAATATATTCTCCCATACTGTAGGATGTCTTTTTGTTCTGCTGATGGTGTCCTTTGCTGTACAGAAGCTTTTCAGCTTGATATAGTCTCACTTGTTCATTTTTGCTTTTGTTTTCCTTGCCTGGGGAGATATGTTCATGAAGAAGTTGCTCATGTTTATGTCCAAGAGATTTTATTTTTGCCTATGTTTTTTTCTAAGAGTTTTATGGTTTCATGACTTACATTCAGGTCTTTGATCCATTTTGAGTTTATTTTTGTGTATGCGGTTAGACTGTAATCCAGTTTCATTCTCTTACGTGTAGCTGTCCAGTTTTGCCAACACCAGCTGTTGAAGAGGCTGTCATTTCCCCATTGTATATCCATGGCTCCTTTATCGTATATTAATTGACTGTATATGTTTGGGATAATATCTGGACTCTCTGTTCTGTTCCACTGGTGTGTGGGTCTGTTCTTGTGCCAGTACCAAATTGTCTTGATTACTGTGGCTTTGTAGTAGAGCTTGAAGTTGGGAAGCGAGATCCCCCCTGCTTTATTCTTCTCAAATGTTGTTTTTTAGCAGACATAAATGTGCCAGGCCCTGGGCTTGTACATTGGGTATTGTAAGATGAATAGGTTACAGCTCTTGTCCTCATGGTGGGAGAGGCAGAGAACTGAGCAGACTGTATGAGAATACCTATGAACATTCCTTAACTCATTGGGGGTAAAGTTATGGTCAAGGGAAGCTTTCTTTCTTTCTTTTTGTCATCCCTGTGACTTCTTTTATAACTAGAGGGAGAGTCTTCTTGAGGAGGGGCATCTAGACTGGGTCCTGAGGAACACTGAGAAGTTAGCTAAACTGAGTTAGGAGGCTTTCTCAGGTGAAGGAGACTCATGTGCAGTGACAGAGGTGGAAAGAGACCATGCCACATACTTGGGGGTTAGGTTTGTCTGTATCATCATAGCATATTGGGCAGGTGGGGCTTCAAGCTGAACTAGAGAAGCAAGCAGCTTATCACACTGGTCAGATCTTGAGGGACCTCTTATGTCATGCTGAGGAGTTTGGGCTTTTTGAAGAGTCTTACAGAGGGGTGATGGAATTGGATTTGTTTAGAGAAGTGAGAGCATGTTTATTCCCAGGTGTCTGGTGTGGGCTATGGTAGATGGTGCTTTTTACTGAGGCTGGAAATAGAAGTAGGGGGGCAGGGTCTGGGAGGAAGTGAGTAAATAGAATATGAGGGCATGTTCAATAGTGAGGGGCAGAGAAGTACAGAGATCAGTGGGAAGAAGCTCTAGGACAAGGGGAGCATTTGAAGGAGCCTGTGTCATCAGGATGAGCCAAGAGCCAGAGTATAGATAGATAATGCAGTCTGAAAGAAGAGGGAGACTGTAGGCAAGTCAGAGAAGCAGGAGAAAAGTGAGGCAAGATTGGTGACTTGTGAGGGAGCAGTTGACACTGGCCCTAGAGAGATTAAGTAGAATAAGGACTGTGGTGTCTTTCAGACTCAATAACAAAGAGGTCATTTATTACTCTCTAGATGTGGAGGGGTAATCCTGATTGCAGGAGGCTGGGAAGTGTAATATAATGCTAGATGTACACAGTGAATGTTTGCTATTTTAATTCTTACAAAAATTACCTGTGAAGGGGAGGAAAGGGTACCTTGAGGACCTCATGTAAATGCTGTGGTAAAAGCATTTTAAAGTGGAAAAGGTACATTTAAATGCTGTGGTAAAAGGCAAATGGGGTAAAGGGAAAGGGTTCCTTCCACACTGTGATTTTAGGGAAGGAAGCAAGGTGGGTGGGCCGGAATTATGGGCAGAGTTGATGGCTTCTATTCTTCATGTGAGGACCACAGAGTCTAGCTGGGTAGGAGAAGGACATGAAAGCTGTTGTAAATAGTTGAGTAAAGGTCTGGATCGAGTTGAAGAACCTTTGCTTAGTGAGTGTGAATGTCTGTGTGTCTCAGAGAGGGAGGGAGTGAGTGTGAGGTTGACATGTTTCAGCAGCAGCAGTTGATATAAGGTCCAGAGGAGAGTTGCTGGCATGGATCAGAAGGAGAAAAATTAGTAGATCTAGGGCATCAAGAAAAGGACTTTTAAAAAATTAAATTTGAATTTTTTTTTTTAGTTTTAATTTACTACCTGTTTTTTCCTGTTTTAGCTACTAAGTTTGGGCAGATCAATACAGAGTGGAAGATAATTATGGAACGCACACGTTTTACTTACATAAGCTTTGAAAAATGTAAAATTTGCTGAAGAAACATGCTAGTGGGTAACATTGATAGGCTGTAGCACTCACAGAGGTGGGAAGTGAGTGAATGCTGTGGGTGTCATGGGTGTTGGACGCGTTCACTAATTAGAATCACTGTACCGGCCTGCCTTTCCCCCATGCCCTGCTGTTCTGCTGCTGCTGCGTTTTACCTTGGTAATAATGGTGTGGTTAAGAAAAACTGAGGGATAAATACTGTGAAGTTGTCTTAGTTGCAGTTTTCTTCCCAAAGATAATTGACAGTGAATGGCAACCCCTTCTGAACTGTGTTTTTCTTGCTTCTAGCTTGTGACCGCTGGTCCGTGCTTCCCAGACCTGATCTCCACCATGATGTCAACAGGTTTGGCCACTCAGCAGTCTTACACAACAGGTAACTGGAGAAGTG
This sequence comes from Smutsia gigantea, assembly GCA_032199065.1. NCBI lineage: Eukaryota > Metazoa > Chordata > Mammalia > Pholidota > Manidae > Smutsia > Smutsia gigantea. Next base: position 102,229 of record JAVSCE010018738.1, on the reverse strand, counting down.
CTTGCTCCTTTTCTCTTGTGTTTAAATTGAAAAAGAACTAAAATGTGAAGAAGTGGAATTGGACTTATATATTAGCAGGATTCCCTCATCCCATTAGTTTTTCACAGAATTATGTAGGTGTGAATTTCCTGATGTACATTTAAAATATTTGGTGTAGATGTGACTTACTCCTGCTGTGTTTGTAGACGGGGTTTTCTTAGCCTGCGGGAGTGCGCTTATGTTAGCATTTGACCGCATGGGCCAACAAAAGTCCTGTGCAGTTGCTGTCTTAAGCTCGGTGCTACCTGCCAATGTTTGTGGTACTGGGAATGTCGGGTTGCTCATAGTTGTATCTGAGTAGTAAGGAGAGATTTGACAAAAAGGAGAGAGGGCACTTCAGGTGGGGGTAAGGTAGCCAATGACTATAGACTTGATGTATACGAAGCATCAGAGTCTCCCTGCCTCTGACCCCCTACCTTAGTCTGTAGTCGTTGGCTAATCTGAGGTCTGCACTGCATTTCCTTGCATTAATAGACCACTTCCTAAACCGCTGCCATATAAAGGGATCCAGAGTGACCACGCTACCTGTTTCTTACCTTCTACTTTAAAGATGTTTGGGTTTTTTTTTAATTATTTTCTTTTTTTATTAAGGTGTCATTGATACACAATCTTATGAAGGCTTCACGTGAGCAACATTGTAGTTACATCATTCACCCATATTATCAAGTCCGTCCCACACACACCATTGCAGTCACTGTTCATCAGCTTACTAAGATGCTATAAGATGTTAGATTTTTTTAAACAGCCTAATCATGTTATTAATTTGTCTCATTCTGTTTCAGCTGTGATGACTGTTGTCTGCTTCACCTTTTAACAGTGTAGGCTTTACCAATCCTGAAACGTTAAATGCTATGATAATGCCTACATCATGTTAGGAGTCCCTTGGCTTTCAGAAGTTCTGATGTTACAATGCAAGATAGATGAAGACCTTGGATTAGGAAAGATAAAAAAGCAACATGTCTTGGAGAAAATTCAGACATTTTAGATATTGGAAAAAGGTGGCATCTTTTATAAAGCAATCACTTAGCTGAAAGTGGTTTTCTGTGACAACATTGATTAGGTATAGAGACTGAAATGGAAGGATTTTGGCCACTTTACTAATTTGAAGCATCTTACATTGTAATCTGATACTTCCTTGGTAAGAAAATCACTTAGTTTACTAGTAAATGCCTTTTGATGTCTTTCTCTGAAAAGTGGTTGGATCATTTTGCCATCATCTTGCCTTGGATGCCTGGCCTTAGCTCTATGCATCTTATTTTATTATTTAATTATTTTTTAATTTTACCAGAATAATAGGTTTATTTGGCTAATAGCAGAGAATTGCAGCTTGGCACAGGACAGCAATGGCAAAACCACAAGCACATCCGCACAATAAAGGAGAGGAGGCACTTTTGTAGAGGAAAAGGGGGAGTTGGAGGACTGTTCCAAGCAAAAAGTCCATTGGAGAAAGGTTCCCATACCTCTGTGGCTGCTCTTTTTTATTTTTATTTTGCTATCATTAATGTACAATTAGATGAACAACATTATGGTTACTAGACTCACCGCATTATCAAGTCCCCACCACATACCCCATTACAATCACTGTCCATCAGCATAGTAAGATGCTATAGGATCACTACTTGTCTTCTCTGTGTTATACTGCCTTCCCTGTGTCCCCTAACCCCACATTATACGTGCTAACTGTAATGACCTTTTTTCCCCCCTTATCCCTCCCTTCCCACGCATCCTCCCCAATCCCTTTCCCCTTGGTAAATGTTAGTCCATTCTTGGGTTCTGTGAGTCGGCTGCTGTTTTGTTCCTTCAGTTTTTTCTTTGTTCTTATACTCTACAGATGACTGAAATCATTTGATACTTGTCTTTCTCCACCTGGCTTATTTCACTGAGCATACCCTGTAGGTCCATCCATGTTGTTGCAATGGTAGGATTTGTTTTCTTCTTATGGCTGAATAATATTCCATTGTATATATGTACCACATCTTCTTTATCCATTCATCTACTGATGGACACTTAGGTTGCTTCCATTTCTTGGCTATTGTAAATAGTGCTGCGATAAACATAGGGGTGCATCTGTCTTTTTAAATTGGGCTGCTGCATTCTTAGGGTAAATTCCTAGGAGTGGAATTCCTGGGTCAAATGGTATTTTTATTTTGAGTTTTTTGAGGAACCTCCATACTGCTTTCCACAATGGTTGAACTAGTTTACATTGCCACCAGCAGTGTAGGAGGGTTCCTTTTCTTCACATCCTCGCCAACATTTGTTGTTGTTTGTGTTTTGGATGTTGGCCATCCTCACTGGTGTGAGGTGATATCTCATTGTGGATTTAATCTGCATTTCTCTTATGATTAGCAAGCGATGTGGAGCATCTTTTCATGTGCCTGTTGGCCATCTGAATTTCTTCTTGGGAGAAGTGTCTATTCATGTCCTCTGCCCATTTCTTAATTGGATTATTTGCTTTTTGTTTGTTGAGGTGCGTGAATTCTTTATATATTTTGGATGTCAACCCCTTATCGGATATGTCATTTATGAATATATTCTCCCATACTGTAGGGTGTCTTTTTTTTCTACTGATGGTGTCCTTTGCCGTACAGAAGCTATTTAGTTTGATATAGTCCCATTTGTTCATTTTTGCTTTTGTTTCCCTTGTGCGGGGAGATATGTTCATGAAGAAGTCGCTCATGTTTATGTCCAAGAGATTTTTGCCTATGTTTTTTTCTAAGAGTTTTATGGTTTCATGACTTACATGCAGGTCTTTGATCCATTTTGAGCTTACTTTTGTGTATGGGGTTAGACAGTAATCCAGTTTCATTCTCTTACATGTAGCTGTCCAGTTTTGCCAACACCAGCTGTTGAAGAGGCTATCATTTCCCCATTGTATATCCATGGCTCCTTTATCATATATTAATTGACATATATGCTTGGGTTTATATCTAGGCTCTCTATTCTGTTCCACTGGTGTGTGGGTCTGTTCTTGTGTCAGTACCAAATTGTCCTGATTACTGTAGCTTTGTAGTAGAGCTTGAAGTCAGGGAGTGTAATTCCCCCTGCTTTATTCTTCCTTCTCAGGATTGCTTGCCATTTGGGGTCTTTTGTGGTTCCATATGAATTTTAGAACTATTTGCTCAAGTTCATTGAAGAATTCTGTAGGTATTTTGATAGGGATTGCATTGAATCTGTAGATTTCTTTAGGCAGGATGGCCATTTTGACAATATTAATTCTTCCTAGCCAAGAGCATGGGATGAATTTCCATTTATTAGTGTCCTCTTTAATTTCTCTTAAGAGTGTCTTGTAGTTTTCAGAGTATAGGTCTTTCACTTCCTTGGTTAGGTTTATTCCTAGGTATTTTATTCGTTTGGATGCGATTGTGAATGGAAATGTTTTCCTGATTTCTCCCTCTGCAAGTTCATCGTTAGTGTATAGGAATGCAACAGATTTCTGTGTATTAATTTTGTATCCTGCAACTTTGCTGAATTCAGATATTAAATCTAGTAGTTTTGGAGTAGATTCTTTAGGGTTTTTTAGGTACTATATCATGTCATCTGCAAACAGGGACAGTTTGAGTTCTTCCTTGCCAATCTGTATGCCTTTTATTTCTTTGTGTTGTCTGACTGCTGTGGCTAGGACCTCCAGAACTATGTTGCATAAAAGTGAGGAGAGTGGACATCCTTGTCTTCTTCCCAATCTTAAAGGAAAAGCTTTCAGCTTCTCGCTGTTAAGTATAATGTTGGCTGTGGGTTTGTCATATATGGCCTTTATTATGTTGAGGTATTTGCCCTCTATACCCATTTTCATTGAGAGTTTTTATGATGAATGGATGTTCAATTTTGTCAAATGCTTTATTAGCATCTATGGAAATGATGATGTGGTTTTTGTCCTTCTTTTTGTTGATGTGGTAGATGATGTTGATGGATTTTCGAATGTAGTACCATCCTTGCATCCCTGGAATGAATCCCACTTGATCATGATGGATGATCTTTTTGGTGTATTTTTTAATTCGGTTTGCTAGTATTATCTTGAGTATTTTTGCGTCTGTGTTCATCAGGGATATTGGTCTATAATTTTCTTTTTTTGTGGTATCTTTGCCTGGTTTTGGTATTAGAGTGATGTGGGCCTCGTAGAATGAGTTTGGGGGTATTCCCTGCTCTTCTACTTTTTGGAAAACTTTAATGAGGATGGGTATTAGGTCTTCACTAAATGTTTAATAAAATTCAGCAGTGAAACCATCTGGTATGGGGGTTTTGTTCTTAGGTAGTTTTTTGATTACCAATTCAATTTCCTTGCTGGTAATTGGTCTGTTCAGGTTTTCTGTTTCTTCCTGGGTTAGCCTTGGAAGGTTATATTTTTCTAGAAAGTTGTCCATTTCTTCTAGGTTATCCAGTTTGTTACCATATGATTTTTCATAGTATTCTCTCATAATTTTTTGTGTTTCTGTGGTGTCCGTAGTGATTTTTCCTTTCTCATTTCTGATTCTGTTTATGTGTGTGGACTCCCTTTTTTTCTTGATAAGTCTGGCTAGGGTTTTATCTATTTTGTTTTTTTCTCCAAGAACTAGCTTCTGCTTTCATTCATTCTTTCTATTTTATTCTTCTCAGTTTTATTTATTTCTGCTTTCATCTTTATTATGTCCCTCCTTCTACTGACTTTGGGCCCCATTTGTTTTTCCTTTTCTAGTTTCATTAATTTACGTTTAGACTGTTCATTTGGGATTGTTCTTCGTTCCTGAGGTTGGCCTGTGTTGCAATATATTTTCCTCTTAGCCAGGCCTTTGCTGCGTTCCAGAGATTTTGTGGTTTTGAATTATTGTTGTCATTTGTCTCCATATATTGCTTGATCTCTGTTTTTTTTTTGGTCTTTGATCCATTGATTAATTAGGAGCATGTTATTAAGCCTCCATGTGTTTGTGGGCTTTTTCGTTTTCTTTGGGTAATTTATTTCTAGTTTCATACTTTTGTGATCTGCGAAGCTAGTTGGTACTATTTCAATCTTTTTGAATTTACTGAGGTTCTTTTTGTGGCCTAATATATGATCTATTCTTGAAAATGTTCCATGTGCACTAGTATTGCAACTCCTGCTTTTTTCTCCCTATTATTTGCATGAAATATCTTTTTCCATCTCTTTACTTTCAGTTTGTGTATGTCTTTGGGTTTGAAGTGAAGGCACCATGTAGATGGGTCTTGTTTTTTTTATCCATTCAGTGACTCTATGTCTTTTGATTGGTGCATTCAGACCATTTACATTTAGGGTGATTATCGATAGGTATGTACTTATTGCCATTGCAGATTTCGTGGTTACCAAAGGTTCAAGGGTAATTCCCTTACTATCTAATGTCAAATTCAACTCACTTCCTATGCTATTACAAACACAACCTAAAGGTTCTTTCCTTATTTTTTTCCTCCTTTTTCTTTTTTCTTCCTCCTCCATTCTTTGTATGTTATGAATCATATTCTGTACTCTTTTTGTATTGTTTGGGAGACATCTGTTTAGCCTTAGGAATACTTCTATCTATAGGAGTCCCTCCAAAATGCACTGTAGAGATAGTTTGTGGGAGGTAAATTCTCTCAGCTTTTGCTTATCTGAAAATTGTTCAATCCCTCCTTCAAATTTAAATGATAACCTTGCCGGGTAGAGTATTCTTGGTTCAAGCCCCTTCTGCTTCATTGCATTAAATATATCATGCCACTCCCTTCTGGCCTGGAAGGTTTCTGTTGAGAAATCTGATGATAGCCTGATGGGTTTTCCTTTGTATGTGATCTTTTTTTTCTCTATACCTGCTTTAAAAGTCTGTCTTTATCCTTGATCTTTGCCATTTTAATTATTATATGTCTTGATGTTGTCTTCCTTGGGTCCTTTGTGTTGGGAGATCTGTGCATCTTCATGTCTTGAGAGACTATCTTCTTCCCCAGATTGGGGAAGTTTTCAGCAATTACCTCCTCAATGAAACTTTCTATCCCTTTTTCTCTCTCTTCTTCTTCTGATACCCCTATTATGCGTATATTGTTCTGTTTGGATTGGTCACACAGTTCTCTCAAGTTTCTTTCATTCTTAGAGATTCTTTTTTCTCTCTGTGCCTCTGCTTCTTTGTTTTCCTCTTCTCTAATTTCTATTCCATTTACTGTCTCTTCTACTACATCTAATCTGCTTTTAAATCCTTCCATTGTATGTTTCATTTCAGATACTGAATTTCTTAATGATTGAATCTCCATCTTAAATTAATTCCTGAGTTCTTTAATATTTTTCTGTACCTCCATAAGTATGTTATGATTTTTATTTTGAACTCTCCTTCAGGAAGATTGGTGAGTTCAGTTGCATTTGGCCCTTTTGGGGTTTGTGAGATTTTTATCTGAACCCAGTTCTTTTGACGTTTCATATTTCTATGTGGTGCCCTTTAGTGCCCAGAAACTCCAGTCTCTGGAGCTGCTCAGCCAGTAGAGTGAGGTTGGAGGTCATTGGGGAGCGGAACTGGTGCTTGGGGGGAGGAAAGATCTGTTTCCTGATTCCCGTCTGCAGTGCCTGTCTCCAGTATCACAGCCAGTGGGCCCAACACAGAGGTGTAAGCCTCTGTGCTTGGCGTTTCTAGCTGATGTAGGCGGGGCCTCCCTCTGGCTCGCCTGACACCAGTGCAGTGATTGCCGGTTTGCGTGGCTGGCTGCATGTCACAGTGGAGGGCCTCGGAGCTGAGCAGCCAGCCAGGAGGATGGAGTGCCTGAAGCTCCTCAAAGTTCCCAACCTGTTGGGCAGAGCGTGCTCTGGCAACCGTGTCCAACTGTCCCTTCTCCCACACAGCAAGCTCCGTGCAGCCCCCGCCCCCTCAGAAGCCCTCTCGCTGCTAGGAAGCCTGTCAGACCTCCTGCCTTTCCTCTGTCACCGAGCAGCTAGATGTGGATCCTGTCCTCCACAAACAGCTGGAATGTCAGTCTCTCAGGCACGCTGCCTCTCCCAGCTCCCCAACCTCCAGAGCACCACACAGAGTAGGTTTCTGCTCGCAAAGGAGATCTCTAGGGCTAGGTGTTCAGTAGTCCCAGGCTTCCACCCTGTCCCCACTCCATTTCTCTTCCTTCCACTGGTAAACTGGGGTGCCGGAAGGGCTTGGATCCTGCTGGATGAAGGCTTTTGTACGTTACCTTGTTTCGTGAGGTCTGCTCTGTTTGTGATGTCTGTATGTAGTCTGGTTCAGCCTTCTTTCCTGTTGCTGTTTTAGAGTTAGTTGTATTAATTAACTATATTTTCATACTATTTCTGGTTTTAGGAGGAGTTCTCTGTGTTACCTCTTATGCCGCCATCTTGAATCCCCCCTCTGTGCATCTTTTTATATTCCTGGTTCTCATAGCATAGGACTTGTTGGCACATAGTAGATAATTTGCTCAGTGACAGCTGTCAGTATATGAGGCGAACTAGCAAATACATGGGTCTTATATTAAAACGTTCTGAGGTTTTGCACAAACTTAAGAGAAGTTGACAGTTTGCCGTAAGATGTAATTTAACCATGAATCAGAATTGGTAATGGTTTGCCTGAGTTATAGCAATGTTTTTATTTTTGTGTAATTCTAGTGGTTTCCTTAAGCCTATATGAGCCAGGGTTGGAGGGGACAGGATGAAGAGACAGGCCATGTAGTAAAAGACCATAGCTAGTTCAATTTTATGACATTATTTATTTACAAAAAGAGCAACTTTAATTCACATCATTGTTGTTGCTGTTTGTTTGAGTGTTTTGCCTATACCAATTCTGTAGAGTCTGTCTCCCCTGGGTACCACTGCTGATTTTTCTGCTAATTGTTTTTCCTCGTTTTTGCTTTAGAGCCTGACTTCCAAGGGTTGCCTCTAGGTCAGTGTTGCATAGTGATCCATCAGTGATTGATAGCAGTTTTGCTTAAACGATTTAAGCCAGTAAGAATTCCACTCTTTGCTAGTGGATCTGCTTGTGATTTGGGGAATATATATATATAGTTCTGGAAGTTTACAAGTCTGCCCTGGCGTTATTTCCTATGTTTTCAAGACCTCATATTCAGCCATGAACAAGTAGATAGGTAGGGCCTTCTGCATTATCTTCTGAGCTTCTTGCAACCTTGTTCAAACACATAGCCTTCTGAACCACCAGAGTAGATAAAATCATTATTAAAGTACACAGTGATCACCATGTCTCTGAACGGGAATTGGGCTTGTTTTATATAAGGCTGAAAATCTTGACACTGGTTTGGATTTTGATCTTTTTAGAGACAGATACTGTAAATGACCATATTAAGATTTTTTTCACCCTTAGGTGAAAAACAGTTAAACTCATAAGGAGATAATAGAGCCATTTGTACTGTTAGTTAATACTAGAAATTTAATGTAGTCTGTGAAATAGAAAAGAGATTTAGGCAAAATGCAATTAAACATGTGTGTACAGTGTTTGTCACTGCACACCTCATCCCGCCCCCCCCAAAATTAAAACTTTTTATTATGGAAATTTGAAACACAGGGAAGTAGTAATATAACGAAGCCCCATGTATCCGTCCCTCAATTTTAGCAGTCATCAACTAAGGGCCACCCTAACCCACTCCAATTTACTTTGAAGCAGCTCTCTAGCATATAATTTCATCAGTAAATATATCAGAATACAGTTTGTCTTCATTGTTTATGGTATTGTTGTGTTCTGAAATGTCACCACAACACTGAATTAGAGAATAATGGATTAGTGCTCTTAGGGAGAATATAGGGTTAGGTCCCTGCAGTCCTCTGGTCACAACATTTTCATCAGCTAATCAATTAATAACTTTATGTGTGTTTCTGTTTACAGACACCTCATTCATTAACTATATGTTGTTGACTCATTAACACTGAGCTCACAGCCACCAGCACTATAACTCATCCCTGAACAAAGCTTGTATCATGTATGTATTTTCCTGTAAGGTACATCACAGCCTTCTTGTGCTTAGGAGCACTTCAGCTCTATGCTTAAGGACCATTTTAAATAGTAAAATCACCAACATAAGGCACAAAAATGCAAAAAACATCATAAGAAACAAACCATAACAAGAATTCTTGATTATAGTATGAGAACTAAAACAAGAAGGCAGAATGTCACCATGTTTGACCTCAGCTGGGAATATGTACGTTGGGCAACACAAATTTTTCTGTGCATGCGCATGTCTGTGAATGATCACCAGTCTGCTTTAAGGATTGATTTTGGAGTTAGAAATTTTAGTGAGTAGGTGTATTTGTAAATACAGGATCTACAAATGAGGATTGACTGGATATCTTTCAGAGATTCTTTTCAAAACACACTCACAATACAGTTATCACACTTTTAAAAGTGAATAGTAATTCTTTAATTACTATTATGTCCAGTAATTACTATTGTGTCCCCTCAGTGTCCAATAAATGTTCACATTTCCCAATTGTCTCATAATTTTTAAAAATTAATTTTTTTCAAATGAGGATCCAAATAAGGTCTATATGTTATAATTAACTAAAATGTCTTTTAAGTTTCTGTTGATCTGTAGGTTCCCTATCCATCAGTTTTTCCCTTATTTGTTAAGAAAGCTGGGTTGTTAATCTGGTGGAGTTTCTGATAGTCCAGAATTTGATTATTGCATTCCCATGCTTTCAAACAGCATCCTAGTCTTTCTCCTGAACTTCCTGCATATTAGCTTGGTCAGATTCACTTCAGTATTTTGGCAGGATCACTTCATTGGGTTGATTCCTTCCTTTTATTTGCCATTTTTCAAAATGATGAACTGATCTCTTAGCATTCTCCAAAGTTGATAAATAAGGTGTTTTTTTGGGGGGGGTATCATTATGAACTCGTGGATTTAAAAATATTTGCTGTGTTTCAATCCATTACAGTTTTTATTCTTATTAAATTTCAAACATTGCCCAATTTTGGCCAGTGAGCACCTCTTCATGTTTGCTCTTGAGTCTTTTTGATTTTGATGTACCACAGTTTATTCATCACACCCCAATTGATGGACCTTTTGGGTTGTTTTGAGTCTTTGCTATTATCATTAATGCTCTAGTGAATAGCTTCATGTATACTTCCTTTTGTATTTTTGCTGCTACATCTTCGTGACAGACTTACAGAAATGCGATTTCAGGTTCAAAGACAAAAATGGGTAGTTCTGTTAGATAGTGCCTCCTTTACTTTTGGTCTTGTGCCCTTCTGTGTGCCCAGCACCAGTGTGTGAGAGTCCTGCTTTTCCAGCACCTCACAGCTCCAGAGATTGTCAGACCTCAGTGTTTTTAGGTGAGAAATGGAACCTCACTGTAATTTTAATTTGCAGTTGTCTTATGACTAAAGTTAATCATTGTATATGCTTGAGGTCATTTGCATTTTTCTCTCGCAAACTGGCTGAAGCTCTATCTTAGGGATATTCCTTTTCCTATAATATAAATTGTAAATAAGTTTTTCAGAGTGTCTTTTACTTTGCTTACAGCATTACTTTCTATGCAAAAAGTCTTTTAAATTTACATAATAAAGTTTCCAAGTTTTCTTAAATTGCCTTCTGGATTTTAAGTCATGGAGATTTTTGTTGTACCCTCAGGTTCTGGAGTAGCTCACCCATGCTTTCTGCTAGGGCATGTGTGGTTTCAAGTTTTCTCTGATCCATTTGGAATTCATCCTGGTGTACAAAGTGAGAAGTTGATTCAGTTTTATCTTATTCTATGTGTTTATTTAGTTATCTTGATATGACTTACTGAAGAGTCCATCTTGTCCCCGTCAATTTAAGATGCCACTTTGTGTACTAAATTTCCATGTGCACTTGTGTCTGTTTCTGATTATTCTGTGTATTCATTACACAGTCTTAGGTTTTATCTATGCATTTTTAAATTGTACATATTTATTTTTAATACTTAAAAACGTGTACATGTGGATTATATGCTTAATTTGAAAAGATGTTAGTTGTAACTCTGGGGAGAGGAAATCCTGGGGCAAAATACCTCTATAACTGAAATCCATCAAAGGGAAAAATAAAGTTTAAAACCCGTTTATTGCTTACAAACTGCAGTCTGGGGCCGTCTCTTTCCTGCTCAGGTAGAAGCAAGCAAGACCTCCCCCTATCCTCTCAGGTTCAGATAAGCCTTTGTTAGTCCAGGTAATTATCCATTGGTATGGAGATGAACTACCTGCTCTCCTCCCCTGAGGAATGCCTGTTGATATGCAGATGCACTAAAGCCAGGTGAGATATTTTGGAAATAACTACAATTTTACCCACATTAGCTGAGCCTGATATTAAAATATCCAGGGAATCGTGGTTAAAGTCACCAGGTTATCATGACAACTTTTTAATATAGTAACTGTAAAGAGTAGGTGGATTATAGGAATTATTCTGGGTAATACAGGCCAGAATGAAAGGTTAGAATTGGGGACGGAAATGCATAAGAATGTTTTTTGAGATCCTGAAAAAAAGTCTTTTACAGGACTTTCCATATATAAAATTTGTTTGAAGATTGTAAAAAGTGTATAGTGCCTTTGTTTTATAAAGTTTTCAGTAAATTACTGCTCTCACTTTTTTTTTTCTTTTAGCACCATGTATGTATTTGGTGGTTTCAATAGCCTCCTCCTCAGTGATATGCTGGTATTCACTTCGGAACAATGTGAGGCACACCGGAGTGAAGCTGCTTGTCTAGCAGCAGGGCCTGGCATACGGTGTGTGTGGGACACAAGGTCATCTCAGTGTATCTCCTGGGAGCTAGCAACTGAAGCACAAGAAGAAAAGTTGAAATCAGAATGTTTTTTCAAAAGTATGTTTTTTCTCTTAAAATTTAATTAATTTGAAATCTCATTTTATCTGAATTATGAAGGCATTTAGCATGTATACTTTTTATGTTGATTTTATTATGCAGAATTATTCAGTAATAACTTATACAGAGGCTTAATGGGTGTTTTAAAATTGGTTTGTAGTATCTTTACAATAGATGGGGATATTCCATATGGCTCCTAGAAGCTGTCTGCAAATGCTAAAGACAAAACCTCATTGGCATTGACTTTGTATACCAGCTCCAGAACCTGGCTGCAGTTGTCTGAGGCAATGCAATCCAGTAAGGACTTTTTTAATGATGGAAATACTCTATTATGGCACCATCCTAATATAGTAGCTACTAGTCACATATGGCTATCAAATACTTGGAATAAGGCTGGTGTGATGGAAGAACTGAATTTTTTATTTTAATTAATTTAAATTAAAAACTACATGTGGTTAGCAACTGCCATATGGTATTATGCAGTTGTAACATTAAGGATGAGATTAAGAGGGCAACCCAGAAAAGCTGTGTTGGGCTAGATCACGCTAGGAGATAGAGTTGTCTCTTTGCAGAGTATTCTTGCAGAGTATTCTTTTCTGGTTTCTAGTTGGGCACAGCAGTGACAGCAAGACAGACAGTTGTGGAGGATGAGCAGTAATCCTTGCTGCTAGAACCACCACTTGTATTTTCCAGGCTTTCTTGACCTTGCATGCTTAGCTGCTCACCCTTTGCCCAGGCATACACCAGAGAGCAATATTAGTGAAGTAATATGTGAGAAAATCCTTTAAAAGTAAGAAAAATGTCTCTGTAAAATATTTGTTCACTTCAGTTAATTTAAGGTTAATGTTGACTGAATTTCTTAACTATTAGAGTTGGTATAGTATTTACTGTGAGAGTTAGGTTGAGAGCAGCCTTCATGCTCCTAGAACATTCCAAATTAAACTGAACATAAATCTTCAATGAGAACACCCAGATAACCTTCCTGGTTCATTGGTGGGCTGGTGAGTGCTGGAGAACCGAGATGACCAGGACCTGGTAGGAGTTAATTTAAGTGGTTCAAATATGAGCCCATTTACTGTGGACTCATCTCAGATGTTGCCTTCTGGTTCACTTTGCTTTCTGTCCTTGGGGTCCTTCGGGTGATGACCAGGGCAGGAAGAGCAACTGAGGAGCAGACTGCTGGGGTCTTTGTGATGATGGCCCCTGCCTTTTCTTGTCCATGGATTCCACCATAGGCCATGCACATGAGTGGTTCAATAGATGAGGCACCATGGTTGTGCGTCTTCTCTCTTGTTGCTGACCTCTACCTGTCTAGGATCAATAGGAGATGCAATAGGTCTCTGGTAACCCAGAAGTGCCTAAGCTTGCACTCTTAGATTTACATATGTATGTGTACCAAGTACAGCTTATCCTCATACTCCACTGGGGTTCTATGGTACCACCTGCTTCCTGTGCCCAGAAGAGCCTTGCATTTATGGCTGGGAGGAAGAGCTTGGTCTCCTACCTTATTTGTACTGGGCAGCTCTTGGTGTTCATTCTATTGCTCATCGACTTTTTCTTGGGAAGAAAAGTATTCAAAGTGCCAGGCCTATTTTCATTATATCCCATTGTTGAATTAAATTAACCTTTGTTTTTCACTTTTTGGTGTACTTTTGTTGGGGGAAGGGGGTACAAAATAGTGTTTCTTCAGATTGTTTACTTATTTCTAAATACTGTTTTAACCTGAACACACCAATATATTTTCCTGTCAGTTCTACTACTCATCTTACTTCCCAACCCTTAGTACATTTTTTTAAACTCAGTCTGAGGTTGTGCTCAACAGCAACTGTAATGGACTATGATTTTTCTGAGGAGAAGCTGTCACAGTTGATGAGTTTTTCTCCTCTTCATAGCTCTTGACCAGGACAGATGTGACCAGCACACAGATTGTTACAGCTGCACGGCCAATACCAACGACTGCCACTGGTGCAATGACCACTGTGTCCCAATGAACCACAGCTGCACGGAAGGCCAGGTCAGGGGCGTTTCTCAGGATTTCGGAGGAAAAATCCCAAGTAGGATTGGGTGTAGTTATAAAGTATATGGTATAAATACTGACCCAGAGGTATTTTTAAAACCTCCCATGCAGTTGGGATTGTATTATTGCCTATGTTTTCTTCTAGGAAGGAATGCTTATGCACCCTAATTCCAGGGGCCCTGTAAGCCACAGAAGTTAATATGTAGTGTTTTAGAAGAAGCAAGGACTTATTCTCAGTGCACCCCACTACCTGGGTGTGGCTGTAACTAAGGACTAGCTCCTCGGTGTGAGGCTTGGTGTACTAACTTTACCTGTATAAGGCTTTGAGAACAAGTTTGGACTGGAAACTGAATGTCAGGTGTCATGGCCATACTGACTCGTGGAAATAATAGACTGCAGAGTCTCCTTATCTTGTGTTATATCTTGGCTCAGCATAATTTATGCTCACCTTTTATGATTTTTTAATATAGGTTTTAAGGAAGTTCATAAAATATAAAACTTGTAGGTGTTTGGGAGGCATTTGAAAGCAGCAAGGTCACTATTCTGATTTTACAGATAATGAGCGCCTTGAAGCATGGTATTTTAAAGAGCGCACTGTGGCCTTGCTGGGTAAAGGCATGCCCTTGAGTAGAATGTTTCCCTAGTGTTTGCACTGGAGGGCTGCTTCATCTGCCTCTTATTTATCAGTTTGCAGTTTGCTTTCTCAATTAGATTTTATTGTCTTAGTATCCTGTTTGTCTTCACCATGAGTTCTGTCTGTGGATATCAGAGAAAACCTTTTGTCTGCTGTGTTTTAGATCTCCATTTCCAGGTACGAGAACTGCCCCAAGGATAACCCCATGTTCTACTGTAACAAGAAGACCAGTTGCAGGAGCTGTGCCCTGGACCAGAACTGCCAGTGGGAGCCCCGGAATCAGGAGTGCATCGCCCTGCCCGGTAGGCCTTGCGCAGGGATACTGCTAATACTCTGTAGCCTAGATTAAACCCAGCAGAGGGGAAAAACTCATTTTATCCATTCATCCCCTATACCACTTTTGTGGTTATTTTTTTAAAACAAAGATGTAGTTTCGTAAATATTTGCTCCTATTGTCCTTTGAAATAAAGGGGAGCATCATCTGTTGCCCTGGAGAATCAGACAGTTTGCCTCCAGTTCATCAAGCCTCCTCCATGGGCCCTCCCTACCCCTCTCTGCCATGGTAGACTGGGAGCAGAATGTGGAGTCTCAGCGGCCAGTCAGCCAGGCACTTAATGCAGAGTACTCACTGATCACAGGGATTGGGTTGTCTGCACAATCTCACAAGGAGAGGAGTGATGCCTCTGCCAGCACCTCCTGGGGTGATACCTGAATTTATGCCATTTCTGGGGTTCAGGATTATGAGTTGGGAGCCTGAGGCCAGCCATTCAGGAGAAACTCCATGATGTATTTGCTCAACCAGGATGTCCAAAATAGGTGGCTTCTTTGGCTCTGTGTAACATCTGAGGCATGTGCAGGGCATTTGGGCTCTACCAGACCCCTTTTGAATGTCCTTTGCAAGTACTTGAATCAGTTTGCTATGAGTGGTCTTCTTGTTCTTTATCTCACTGCATCTCAAACTTTAATACAAAACAAAGTACATGGGGACTTGACAGAAGTCAGATCCTGGTGCACATCTGGGGTAGGGCCCTAGAATCTACAGTTTGACAAGCAGTGACCCTAATGCCACACTGTAAGGAGCATGTCTGTCTGCTCTCAAAGATCCCTTTCCCGTGGTACCTCCCATTTATCTCACTGACTGTTAGTGAACAATGTTGATGGTTCTCCAGGGTGCTGTGGTTTGTGGTGAGGTGTACCAGGAATCATTGATAGCTTCTGTGCAGCTCTTTGCATGGGTTCAGGGCAATCACAGTAGCAGATTACAAGCTTGCCTTATGTACTGTAGCCATATCACTTGGATTTTTTTTCCCAAAAAGGACCTTTCCACCTCACTTTTGGGATGTTTTGTGCACTTGATTTTACCTTCCACTTGATGTGCAAGCAGTGCAGCTTTTGAAGACCGTAGACTTGTCCCTTCACCAACTTATGACCATTCTTGCAGCTTCCTACTCCACCCTTTCAATAAGCATATTCATTTTTCTGCTCTTTACTTAGGATTTTAGTCTTATTTCTAATTATTCTTCAAAAGAAGGTTTGTAAATCAAACACTGTCACCAAACATGTTTTCTTCGAAGACAGGAGAGTTGACCTCAGAATATGTATCTTAAGATCCAGAAATATGACTGATAGACATTTAAAAAATTTTTGTATTCTGTATCTGGTCCTTAGTAATGTGTCTGATGCCCTCCCTACATCCTAACGAAGTATCTGGAATTCAAATTGCAAAAATCATTTAGGTTTTTGGTAATTCAAACTGGTAATATAGTAGTTTTGTGTGATTTCTAAAACTTTTTTTTCTCTCCCCCCTTTACAAAAGAAAATATCTGTGGCATTGGCTGGCATTTGGTCGGAAACTCATGTTTGAAAATTACTACTGCCAAGGAGAATTACGACAATGCTAAATTGTCCTGTAGGAACCACAATTCCTTTTTGGCTTCTCTTACAACCCAGAAGAAGGTAGAATTTGTCCTTAAGCAGCTCCGATTAATGCAGTCATCGCAGAGCATGGTGAGTCAAATCCTCAGAACTTGTTTCCAGGCTCTGCCCTTGTACCAGGAGCATAAGGACCGCTCACCTGTGATGGGCTTGTCAGGAGGAGTGCCAGTGTGTGCATGTAACGGACCGTGGGTGGGGCTGCACGGCCAAGCTCTCTTCTTTTAATACCTTCTTTCTTATTGTAAAATTTTTATTTTTATTAGTCATATCTATTAAATTTTAAGACATATGAATGATTACATGTGGGTAGAGTAGTAACACATGCAGCCCACGTCCTCCTGACATTGGTGGATGATTTCGCATCTGTCTTATCCCTAGGTTCTGCTGGGGGGCAAAGAAGGGTGTGTCTCAGATTTCAGGCGTTATAGTGTGTAATATGATTTAATGTCAGCCACCCTAAGAAATGTCCATTTGGGTCTTTTTTAGGTGGGGCTAACCCCAAAGGAGAGGGTATCTTCTTATTAAGAGTTTTTGAGTGCAGAAAGGCCCTACATTATCTTACTGTCCACCTCGTACTCTCAGGCAGCTAGTAGTTGATACTCCATAATCACATTTTGTCTTTTTTGTCCGGAGTCCTGGAAGTGTGGTCCTATCCTCAATTAAGTAGATACTCCCAGGACAAAGCTCTTGGCTTTGGTACTGAGCAGTTTGGGGAAATGTTCTCTTCAGGCAGGGAGGGGAATGGGCAGCACCTCTTCGGTGCACACTTGTTCAGGGAAGGACTTAGGAGGTGTCGTCTGGTTACTGGCCACATGTGGCTTCTGTACACCACCTTGAGGGCTATTCTGTGACTGGTCAGAGGTGCCCTGTATTTTACTTTTTTCCAATTATTCTTTTCTTCCAGTGCAACTTTGGTATTTGATAATACATTATAAATGTGGTTACCTTGGGGGACACTGGCCACATTTCATATTTTATGATATTTTGAAAGCTTTTCAAATTTCATCATCTCCATTGGACACTGCCCATGTTGTTTGTTTCTTTTTTCCACACCCCCAAATATGGGCCTCTTCCAGTATTCTGTCTTTGGCTGTGGGCCAGTCTTACTTATAGTCACTCCCTCAGAAAATTGGTAGCTTACAGCTTTCCCATCACCAGTGACTCCCAGTTCATGTACCTGGAAAGAATACCTAGTTAGAAAGGTTTGTCCAGTTGGCCATGGATATAGCTTCTGGTCCCTCTTCCTTCTTCCTCAGGTTTTCTAGCTCCAGAAAGTGCTGGGTAGTCTAATCTGCTGGGACCACCTTTATACAGCAGGGATTCACAGTTTTGTGGATAAGGCTGGCAGGTGAGAGACAACTAGAGTGTAATGTGCTTCCAGAGCTGTAAGTCTAGACTTATAGCCCAGACTTGTGTGGGAAAAACAAGAAAGAGCATGCAGCCTAGCCTTTAGGGCAAAGGTTGTGATAGACAGCCGGAAAGAGGTAACCCTGAATGAAGGAATGAGGTGGGAAGGAAGAGGGAAGGCCTATCTGTACCCACAAGTGCAGGATGCAGAGATTGAGGGCTGAGCTGCAGATAAATTTGCATGGCTGGCTGCGGGCTGGATGGAAGAGAATTGCTGTAGCTGGACCTCTTGAGGGACCAAGGCTACATGTGGAGAGGCCTTATCTACAATGCTGATTGCCTTAAATTTTATTAGGAAAGTAAAGGAAAGTTATTGAAGGACTCTTAAAGGTATGAATTTTATTTTTCTTTCCTTAAAAAATAGTAAGTGTTGCAAAGGAAATTTAGAGGATAGTAACATTAAAAATAAGCAAATATCACTCATCACGTCTAAAAACTTCTTTTGGGTATGTTTCTTTTAGGTCTTTTGATAGGCATGCATATTTTTTCCTCTCAAATGGAAATACATTGTACATTTTGTTCTGTAACCGCCAACATTAGGAATATGTTCATTTCTAGGCTAACCTTTGTACTTTGATTAAAAAAAAAATTTTTTTTTAATTGCAACAAGAAAAATTTCAGGAGAGGAAGAAACAAAGACTCTCCCAGGGATTCACTGTTGAATTATTTCCTAAAAATTCAGTGCCAGCCAATACCCCCTAGTTGAAGGTGAATCTTCAATCATCTAATTTGGCCAAGGGCCCCAAAACAAGCTTAGTTAATGATCTAAGGATAGGCATATAATGGCATATAATTTCATAAATAATGGTATGATCATTTCATGTATGAATAGACAATAAACCAAGTTTTAGGGGTGGCCTTCTCTTCATAGCACTTTTCATAGGGTATTATAGAAATTTAGAAACTTGATTATTGCTTTGCTGTTAATCTCTGTGAACATTTTGTATCTTCTCTGGTTCGTCCTGTACTCTGGCTGGGTTGGGATAGAGAAGTTTTCTTGTATCTTTGTGGGTATATGTAACTTAGTGGTTTTTATCTAGAAGCCTGTTTTGGTCAAGACATTTATTATATTTTATGCTGTGTCTCTTTTACCTACAGTCCAAGCTCACCTTAACCCCTTGGGTTGGCCTTCGGAAGATCAATGTGTCCTATTGGTGCTGGGAAGATATGTCCCCATTCACAAATAGTTTGCTACAATGGATGCCCTCTGAGCCCAGTGATGCTGGGTTCTGTGGCATCTTGTCAGAACCCAGTACTCGGGGCTTGAAGGCTGCCACCTGTATCAACCCGCTCAATGGTAGCATCTGTGAAAGGCCTGGTAAGTATGTGGGTAATTATGTGTTATTGGTAGTTCATTGAAAGAGAAATTGTAGGAGGCATAATTAAGTTTTGAAATGTGTGAAATATTCATGAAAGACAGATGGAGTATTTATTTCAAGCATATGAAGCAGAATATAACCCAGAATTTTAAGAGCAGAAGGAAATAGTTTCTGGCTCTGAGTAATATGAGCCATAAGCATAAACAAAAATAACACTACTCATAAAACCTAATATTCTAATTGACAATGAAATTGATTAGTTTGTTGACCACAAAAAGTATAGAGAATTGCTCTGAAAGCAGCTTTCTTGGTGTTGACAGAGAAATGCTGTGGTAGAAAGAACAAAAAATGCAAAGAAAAGATCAGTAAAGCATGCAGGTCACTGCAGGGACAGTGGACAGAAAGATCATGTCAGTGGGGAGCAGTGTGAAGGAGCAGACCTGAACTGCCCTAGAGCTGAGCGAGAGTAAGGAATTAAAGGAACAAACCTTCTGAGAGTAGCTTTTCGGGTCTGACGCTCTCCTGTGGGCCATACTTGGGCTTCACAGAGGCAGGCACAGGGCAGCAGCCTCATGTAGACAAGACCGAGGCAAGCGTCTTCCTCTTGCAGTGGAACTCAGCAATAGGAGGAATTTTTTGGGCACTCTTTGGGAGGCTGGACTCCGTTGCCATCACATCTCATTTTCAGAAGGTTTTGTAATTTGAGCAACACAGAAGTGGGGAAGAGAATCCATAACACTGCAGGAATTACCTTAAAATATGATTTCTAAACTTACCAGAGGGGAGCTCTTTCGCCAGTTTGGATCCCAAATGCTTTGGTGTATTTAATGAATGCTGTGGTCCTTCTTCCCCAGAATGTACTCTGTGGAAAGATTAGCTTGTTCCCTCATGTCTGTCCTTATGCTCTTTGAAAGAAAAAGTTTTCCCCCAAGTGTATAAAGAGACTTGACTAAACAGTACATGTTGACTCTAATGTTTTTTATTTCCTCCTTTATTTAGTCTAACCCATTGAATCGATTTCATGACACACTAATGGGTGATAACACATCTTGAAAAGCCTTGACCTTAGCTAACACAGTGGTAATTTAAAGGTAATTTAAATATAGTGAATTCAGATCTACAGTGGGAGCTCTAAGTGTCTCTCTGGTTTCCTTCCCAGCGAACCACAGTGCCAAGCAGTGCCGGACGCCGTGTGCCTTGCGGGCGGCCTGTGGCGAGTGCACCAGTGGCAGCTCCGAGTGCATGTGGTGCAGCAACATGAAGCAATGTGTGGACTCCAATGCCTATGTGGCCTCCTTCCCTTTCGGCCAGTGCATGGAGTGGTATACCATGAGCAGCTGTCCCCGTAAGTGAAAAAGCAAGCTCTAGGCACTCAGGAGTGTCCTGTGTATGGATGACAACTCCTGCTGTGTGGCAGTCTGTCAGCCTCTGAATACTTTAGGGACAGGACCTTGACCTGCTCAAGTCTGTCCAGAGACTGCCTGATGAGAACCTTCACACAGAATCAAGCACAATGACACAAGTAGTTAATTGTAGCATAGATCACAGGATACAGAGATAACTTGCTCAACTTCAGAAATGCATTGCTTAATCCATGTCATGTCTCCACATCTTTATCTCCCAATTCATAAAGTAAGTGCTTTCCAGTAGATGACTGCTGAAGTCCCTTCTGCCTCCAGCACCTGGGATTGAGAGGAGCAGAGGAGTCCCTGTTTGTTGGGCAAGATATTGGGCTCTTTACATTTATCATGAATAATAACAATAAAATAGGAATTTTGACTCACAGAAGTTTAATAGTCTGTTAAAGAAAAAGGTAATTTAAATATAGTGAATTCAGATCTACATGTGATAGTGAATTGCAACTTGTGTTTTTTTGTACAGCTGAAAATTGCTCAGGCTACTGTACCTGTAGTCATTGCTTGGAGCAACCAGGCTGTGGCTGGTGTACTGATCCCAGCAATACTGGCAAAGGGAAATGCATAGAGGGCTCCTATAAAGGACCAGTGAAGATGCCTTCCCAGGCCCCTTCAGGAAATTCCTATCCTCAACCCCTTCTCAATTCCAGCATGTGTCTGGAGGACAGCAGGTACAACTGGTCATTCATTCAGTGTCCAGGTAAGATGTCTTATGTATCCAAATCAAGTGTTTCACTACCCATTCACACAGAATAAAACCTTGAAAGCTACATTATTTATATGGATTTCCTTTAAGAAGAAAAGATAACAGATCATTCTAGGAGAAATAATTTCATATGAGAAATACTCTTAATGGTAATGAAAATACTGAGAATTTCAAGTGAGTTGTTTTGCTGACTTTAATTATAAAGGTAGTGAAATATGTTCACTGTAAAAAATTAAATATTACAGATGTAGATAAAATAAAAACTGGAATTCCTCTTCTCATCTCCAGTTTTTCACACAGGTAAAAATTGTTAACAGTTTGATATAGATACTTCTAAACATACCATTGTATATTTTTAAAAGTAAAACACACTATGCTATATACTATACATATGATACACATTGTTCTGCAGTTTGCTTTTTACTTAAAAATACATCTTGGCAAGTTCTAGGGGAAAAATTAAAAATAAAATCTCTTGCAACCCAGAAATTCCCCTCCACAAATGTAGGAAAGAAAGAAAGAAAACAGTTTTATTATTGAATAAGCATTAAACTAGACTGTGATGCACATCACAGCAGTCCACTACTGAGATTGCACGGATGGAGAGAAATCACACCTTTTTAAATAGCCAGATATACATAATCTGTTACATACATGCTCAGGTTCCCATGGATGAACAATTACTTGTACAGTGCCCATTGGCTACACGTTCTTTCGGTCATCCTGAACTTACCTGCCAACTGGGGCAGCTACCTGTGTTAGTTAATTGCTTTCATCCAAAGGAAACAGTAAAACTTCTTGAACCTTTATGGCAAACAGGTGGTTGCAGTTTGGCACAAATGCACCCAGCCTAAATTCCTTAGTGCCAAAGGAGTGGGGTGCTATCTTCCTTGACAATTTACATTTCAGAGATGGCTCCCAGGTTCCTAAGAAAAACATTCCTTGATTGTAGGGCCGACAAGAGGTCTATTTAGGTTTCAAAAATATTTATGTGCATATATACATATCAAAGAAACAGAAGAAGAATTTATAAGTACAAATTTTCTTAATGAATTGCTCTAAGAAAAAGGAGAGTGGAAAAATGTCTCTTCTTTTTGGCAAGACGACAATTCAGCCACCCTGCCTGCCTCCCTTTCTTTCCCTTCTTCTGCCTTCTCCCTGCCTTCTTCCCTTCTCCTCTCCTTCCTTCTTTTACCTCCCTGCCTTCACTTCCCTTCTCCCCCTCCTTCCATCCTTCTCTGTCCCTTCCAGTGGTTGGTTCAAGAAGGAATAGACCATGAACTGGCCTAAACCCAGGGCCTAGACCTGCTAGGGAGGCTTCCCTGAGAAACCAACCCTGAGAACTTGGCCTTTGAGAGAGAGAATACTGGGGAATGTGCTGATGGGCTTCCAGAACAGTTGGGAGAGGCTAGGCAGGTGCAGAACCTCCTAGGAGGTTAGAGGGTGAGAGTGCTACTGACAGCAGGCTCTGTGTGAGGACTTCTGTGAGGGAGTGACCACTGCAAACAAAGATAAAAAGCAAGAGACAGACCGGGAGAAAGCATCTACAGTGTCTGTAGCAGAAGATTATTGTCTAGAGTATGTAAACCTCCACACTCATAAAAAAAACTAAATGTCAAAACAGTGGGAAAAAAAAAAACTTCTCAGAAAAGGAAGTAAAACAGAGAAATGCAAAATAAAATGAGAAACCAGTTTTTTAATGACCAAACTGAATTAAAATTTCTGTTCCCTTTTTTCTCTCTATGATTTTTGAGGGTCTACAATTATATTTCTAATCTACCAGTTTAATTAATATTTAAATCTGTTTTTCCATCAATATCAAGAATATATTAGGGGAAATGACAACCCACAGAATGGGAGAAATTCTTAGTATTATTTTCTGAATGCAATCTCAGGTCTCTTCGAATATACTAAAATCAGTAATTTTCATTCTCAGGTTTCTTGTACTGACTAACCTTCCATCAGGGTTAGTTGCATTACATGGTTATCCAGGTGGTGCTTTTAGGCTGATGATTTTCTTATACTGGTGACCCTCACGGATGGTTTGTATTTATAACAATGTCTAGGTTTATCAGCATGGGGGTGTGGGGTGTGGTGGCCCAAGGAAGAGGCTGGCTAGCCAGCCACAAGGGTCCTCCAGCGCTGGTCTGCTCTGGCTGTTGTTGAGTGGTCTGCGTTCTTCCCTTGGTGTGAAGGAAGGAGTAGTGCACGAGGTGCCTAGATGCATTTGGTGCATCCGTGATTGTGCCAAGTGTCACCTTTCTGGGGTGTCAGGCACCCTGCAGGTAGCTGGGGCATTGCCCTGATTTTTCTTTTTGACTCCAGCCTCCCCTCCCCTGCTAGCCCCACAGAACTGTCCTTTTCTTCTGCAGCCCTGCGACAGATGCCTCAGCCAGCCACTGGGCAGGCACAGAGCAAATCATAAGGTGGATCCTGCTGTCCACTGCTCTCCTGAGGGCTGCTCTGGCTCCCAGCCTCTGCTGGTTTTTTTAGGTGATAGTTGTTAAAGTGCATCTAGTCACTTTGGCAGTCCCTCCTTCTACATTAGGATACAGGTGTCTCAACTCCCCCTTTTCTATTAGATTGACCGTACCTGCTTTGTAATTTCTAGAAATTCCTCAGTACTTTAGAAGTATCCCTTGCTACTTCTGATAGCCCCTTTTCTTCTTATTCCATGCTCCTGTTGATTTATCCTTGTTTTTACATTTCTTCTATAATTTCAGTGGGATTTTGAAGGGGAAGAGAGAGAAGCATGTGTTCAGTCTTTTTACCTTGAACCAGAATACAGATTTTTTTTTTTTCGGTGAATGATTTTAGGCATTACATTTGTGTGTGTGTGTTGTGCTTTGCCCTTTTGCTATATATGCAATTGTTCATCTTCAGAGGAACATTTATATCACACACATCTTAAGTAATTTGGGGACAGTCATAACTGATGTGGTTATTTGTAAGTTTTTCGGTTGGAGTCTGTATAGAACAACTGAAAAACACAGGAATGGAGAGAAAATAGGTGGGCAAACAGAACAGATGCAGGGCTATGGAAAGTTGCCAAGATAGTGAAAAACCTTATCACATTGATCAATCAAGACAGATCTGCAGAAATTCTAAAAGAATAAGTTTTAAATATTTTCACCACAAAAAAGAAATGGTAATTTTGTGATGTGGTGCAGGTGTTAGCTAATGCTGTGGTGGTAATATGGAAGTGCATAATACTAAAATTGTGTTTGCAATATAGAAGTGCGTCAACTCAACACATTGTACACCTTAAACTTACACAGTGTTATATGTTAATTATATCTCTGTAAAGCTGGGGGTTGGTACAAGATATCTGCAGAATCAGAATCAGCTTCCTGTGGTATAGGTTGTGTGCTGGTGAATGGCCACACCTGGAGTCTGCAGTGCACAGCCTGCACAACTGTCCTGGGCAGTCCTGAGAGCCCAGGCTTCATAGGCCTTTCTAATTGTTGAGTCCTATGTGCATTAGGAATCTTACTAACTCCACTCATGGAAATATTTCTGTGTAGATGGTTATCTTTTCTAAAAATGAAAACCAGAAAGCAATCTAAATATCAGAATGTAAGAGAATGGTTAAATAACTGTTGTGATTCATAGAAATCATTCTGCCGTTTAAAGTTTTGTTTATGATAGATGAAATAATGTAAAAATAATTATGATCTAAGTGAAAAAATCAAAATTGAGTATTAACCTGTAAATACTAAGTAAAACTGTGTAACTGGATACTGGAACTAAAGATTCTACATGTGAACAGTTATCTCTGGGTGGTGAAACTACATGTGATTTTCTCCCTTATTATATTTTCTATCATGAGCATATATTATTTTTATAGTGAGTAACAACAAAAATTATTTTTTAATAGCTGTGGAGTTTCACCTTGCTGTGGGTATGGTTATGATTATGCTGGACTAGCTCTTTTTTTGATGTTTTGATCCTATTTCTCAAGCTAGTTTTTAGTGGGCCAGTTTTGGTGATTTTGTATTTAGAGATAATAAGAAACTTAGATAGCTGCAAATGAATCTTTTGAGACTTACCCCACCCTCTTCTGTCATGGAACAGCCCCTTAAAATTCTTCTTCTTCCAGCTTGCCAGTGCAACGGCCACAGCAAATGCATTAATCAGAGTGTCTGCGAGAAGTGTGAGAACCTGACGACGGGCAAGCACTGTGAGATCTGCATATCTGGCTTCTATGGTGACCCCACCAATGGGGGAAGATGTCAGCGTAAGTCATATCCATCAGGGTTACTCATTGCAAATCAGGTGGAATAAAGCCAATTGGTTTTGGAGCTGCATTTCTTGTCATATTTGTCAGGAGGTCAGTTGAGCCTGGGAGAGAGTGAGCAGAGCTGCCAAGTGTCAGAGTAGCTAGTTAAAGGAACAAGCCAAAAATGGAAAGAGTTAAGCCTTTAATCACTTACTTCAATAGTATAAAGCAAGAGGCTTAAACCAGGGAAAGCACTGACTCCCTTCTTCCATTTTCCCTCCTGGAATCCATGCTGGTGGGGCATCGGGGCATCAGGTGGGTGAGCACAGAGGTATAGGGCGTCCTCTCACTATGGAGAGAGCCCTGAACAAAAGGCTGCAGCAGAAGCCTTTATGGACTCTGGGGTGGGGAGGGAAGGTGAGAAGGGAGGGCTCAGAAGAGTAACCCCAGAAAAGTACTAGGGAGTAGAGAGAGTGTAGTGTCCTCAAGCTTCCCCTCCCTCATAAGAAGACTCATCGAGGAGCCTGAAGAGGACATCTGCCCAAGGCCTCAGATAAAGAGACCTAGGAGTGAAGGTGTCTGAGCTAGGAAAGCAAATATTCGAAAGAGGTGGCCAAACAGGGGTCCTGAGACCTTGACTGCAGCTCCCCTCAGATACTTCCACCCAGGCTGGTGTGGGAGGGCAGTTTGCCTTAAAAGACCTGCCAGGGAAAGCCTTTATAATTGCCTATGGTTGGGGAAAAAATCACTAATAGGTCTTTAACCAGGAATTGGACTCCTCAGTACTTTTAGTATATTTTAAAGATTTAAATAATCCCATAAGTTTCCCCACCATGTCAAATAGATTTTTGCAAGCAGTAGGATATTTTATTGTTAGAACATAAACTGTATATATTTTAAATGACCAGTGATGCCAATGAACTGCTTTTTAGTTCTAGTTTTCAGGGGGAAGACCCTTCAGGTTCTGAGCAGGAAAATAAAAAAGAAAGGAAAATCTCTACCTATTCCCCAAATCCCATCCCTAAACTCCTTAGCATGGCCCTTGAGAATCTGATCCTAGAGCAGCCAGGGGAGAGCTAGATTTCTAGCAGCACGTCTCAACCTCTTTGGGGTTCTGTTTCCTCATCTTTAAAATGGGGATAATAGGGTGGTTGAGGAAATGAAAGCAGTTAGAGCAGTGCCTGCATGTAGTCAGTACTCAATAGATGTGAGCAGTTATTACTACTCTTCTTCTGCCATTGCCCATCACTCCTAAATAAAATCTCTTGTTCAGGTTAAAAGGTATTCAGTCAAAATATTTTTCCCTTATGAATAGACTCCATCCATTAACTAGTAGTCAAAGTACCTGACATTATTGAGTATCAGGGCATTGTTGACAGCTGCCCAAGACATGGGCACTTTTATTATGCCCAAGATCAAGCAACACTCCCAGGGTCTCACTGACGATGTGGCCACACTGGAAACTACATCCAGGATGTATGCCTTTACCTACTGGGCCTGGATATTCCTATGGGTGCCATCATCCCCATATCTGCAGCTGCCGTCTAGAATAATTACATCCTCCTCTCTGGCATTTGTGGGGCCTGCATACAATTGTCCAGAACTTAGAGCTAGCTTTATTTTTTAGAGTTGCAATCCACAATAGAAAGCGTGATATTAAAATACTGTGAGTGGCACCAAGTCTTTAATATTTTCCTCTTACAACTGTATAGTCCTTAGCTAAGGATAATAGCCCTGGTTTTTTTAATGTTTACTTACTGTGTTTCATTCATGTATTATCTCACTTAATCCTAACAGCAGCCTTGCGAGATGGGCACTGTTATTTTCCCCATCATTTTGATGAGGAGACTGAGACATAGGAAGATTGAATTGCGTGTCCTAAGTTACAGGGAAGCTAGGTGGAGGAGACTGAATTTGAACTCAGGCAGTCTGACTTCAAGCCATTTGCTTCTTCCTGCTCAGCACAGCCTAGAGTTGAACATGCATGTCTCTGACTCTGACATACATTCTCTCAACCACGGCACTATTCTGTTCCATAGAGGTTTCTTTGGGTGATATTTTTTCTCTACAGGATTTATTTTACAAGTACACCCGTCTGCAGCCTAATTAATAACTTTAATTTATTCACAGAAAAACAGGGTGTAAAGTGAAAAGTGTATTAAGCAAAAAGACTCATTGCTTTCAACAGGAGTGTAAAGTTTATCATAGCTCACGCTTACGTGTTAGATGGAAAAAGGTAGAGATGTTGATGGCTAGAGAAGGGAGATGGCAAGAGTTGTTTTCTATATGGCTGAGAAAGCAAAGCAAGGGTGGTGAGTCCTGCAGAGCCCCTGAAATAGTGACCTGCTAGTGGAATCCCACCCAGTATTGAGCCCTGGTGTGACTGGAAATGTGGGCATTGTGCAGAAGGTACCTGAGTTGAGGTGGAACGCAGCCAGCCCAGCCCTCTCCTCAGACGCAGGCAGTTACTGCTGAGAGCATCTCCATGGGGAAAGGGACTGTGTCTCTGTCTTCACAACCAGTACCTGGCACACTGGAGATGCTTCATAAATATTTATTGAATGAATGAAAGAATCATAATAGTGAAAACAGTCTGTTGAAAAGACCCAAAATAGCAATTGCTCCAGGTGGCAGCAGAAACCAGCACTCTCTTTCCTCCTGTCCTTTGACTTTGGTTCCTTTAATGCAGCCTTTACATTATTTTAGATAAATCATTAGCTGAAAAACATGAATCTTTCCCATTAAATGCTTTTATTTTAATCTGTCTTATCAAATGCAATTCAAGTCAAATTGTTTTAGGAAAAGTCTCTGATAGTGTCATCATCACCTTTTGAGCCAGTAGTGACCTCCATTCCTTTTCCTTCTCCCCAGCATGCAAATGCAATGGGCATGCGTCACTCTGCAACACCAACACGGGCAAGTGCTTCTGCACCACCAAGGGAGTCAAGGGGGACGAGTGCCAGCTGTGAGTACCGCACTCCCGGGACCCCTGCCAAGGTCATTTCTGGGTTTAGTGACTGACAGCCAGGTCAGCTGGGTCTGCACCACTAAGGAGGACTGAGGGGCTATGAAGCTGCTGAACCCCAAGAACTAGCCCCTTCTCTGTGCCTTGTGGGCACAGGGAACCTCAAGTTGATTGATTTAGAATTTTGCCCTTTCTACTTCAGACAGATCTAATTGGTCAGCCTCCATACCGAGGAGATCATCACTTAACCAGCAATTCCTTATGGCTCTTTAATTCACATTTTAACATTTGAGTGATATTTATTGGGTTGTTGACTTAAATTAGTCTTTTAACTTTAGCTACTACTCAATTTTTGTCATGTCAAAATGCATGAAAGAGAGAAGAGCTGGTGTTGCAGGACAATATTTTATTTGACACTTTGGTTGTCTGATGGTGAAGATGATCCTTTGGCCTTTAACACATCCCTCCTTGTTCTAGCATTTTCCTTGGTGAAGTGTGTCACATGTCTCCTAGGAGAGAGTTTAGGTCTCCATCCATGAGGATGCAAACAGCATTGGGCAGATGTGGAGTTTTAGCCCTGGCTGTACTGCCACTGAGTAAGGTGCTCTTGAGACAAATTACTTAACTGCATTGAGCCTCAGTTTCCCCACCTGTCAGTAGCAGGACTAATGATAATTGTTTTTAATGTCCTGGTGAGTTAAAACGAGGGATTGTCACCTGATTAATATACACCTGTCTGCTTCACCAGAAAACCTCATAAAAACACATGCCCCAGGTTTACTTATTGTTGAGGACACTTGCAAGAGAAATGTTTGGTTAAACATCAAAACATTGAGCCAGTGCAAACAGATATGTCATTGGTAAACTTTGTTTTCCTTAAGTGTCACCAATGATTGAGACCTTGATAATATTTGGGAAGGAATTGTTCAGTCTCCATTTTATAGTTTAAACCAGTGTATACTTAACTGGGTTCATGATGTCCTAAGGCCAATATGTGGAGAAAAGTCTAGTCAAAGATTAAGTTTAACTTCTGGACCTAGGTTCCTTTTAACAGAAAAATGTAACAGAGCAGATTTAATCACTCCTGCCCTTGGGGGTATAAAATAAATGAGGTGTAGGTCCAGTGAAAGACTTTCTCTTGAAGATTTTAAACAAAAGTATGTGCTAAACATCACCCTGGACAAAAGGACACAATTTCCCTCTATTACTTGTCTGGGAAAGGTGCTTGGCCTCAACGTTCCCTGCTTTCCTCATAGTTCGTAGCTACTGTGCCTGCCTGATTGGCTTTGTGAAGTGGGAAACTGGGTTTGGCTGATGTCCATACACGATGTCCATTGGGGAAATTAATAGTTCTTTCTGACTAGAGCCCATTTTTTCCTCTAGACTGGTGGACCATGTTCAAAGGTTTTTAAAAAAAGTGATTCTTTTTGTTCAACCTTCTCTCACTTGTACTTAAAGAACAGGATCGGTTTATTGAGGGAGAATAGGAAAGGAGTGAGAAATGAGTATTTGAGAAACGTTTTGACTTTATTTCTAGAAGAATGTACAGTTGATGTGAAAGTGGAAATGTGATTCCATTATAATAAATAGGATCTCAGTTTATGATGTGGATTTATCTCATGTGCTATTGCAAATGTTTATCAATTGGTGGTAGCATGAACTGCTGGGCCATCAATATTGAAAATGAATGCAAACTTTCCTTAGTCACTTTATCTGAGTAACAGTGAAGAATGTAGTTCCACTGACTCAAATTGTTTTTAGTTGATGTAAAAGATCTGCTTGATTTTAAAATGAGTAGATTCTATTTTAATTAGCAATAGAAAATAATCTTCATTTTCTATCCCCTAGGTGTGAGGTAGAAAATCGGTACCAGGGAAACCCTCTCAAAGGAACATGTTATTGTAAGTGATTCTGCAATTTGTATTTGTCTAGAAGCAAAGTAGATGGCTAAAACTTCATTCTTTTCTTTAACATAGTTTGAGAATGGTAATAAGTGCTATAGGAATATATAGCTCCACCCATGGAAGTAGCCCCTAATTCTGTGTTTTTAGATTCTATTAAGTTTACTACAAAAGTGAACACTATTTTAAGCTGCTTTAATTATGGTTATGGTTTATGTTAATATGTCATACAGATATCAGGAAATAATCCAGAGATACACATCTCTGGCTTCTCATGTTTATGTTCTCTTGAAACTTTATTTTCCATTTGTCATTACCTGGTTGGGGTCAACATATTTCATATTTTAGGATATAAGTCAAAAACAGAGCTCTTAAAATACAGTTGAAGTTATTCTGTCTGAAACTGATTTCTGTTAACCACCTCTTTAGGAAGTAATGTATAAAATAAAATACCTAATGATTAACTTACACGGAGATGTAAATCTGCCAGGTGACCAGGTCCTTATGGGTAAATTTTCTTCCTGTAGGAGAATCCACATTGTAGGTCACATTATGCAGCCAGGGAAAAAGAAGTTAATGTTTTGGCATATCCACTATAATTACACCTGCTTTCCTGGGTTGAATAGTATCTCCTCAAAATCATGTCTACCTAGAACCTATAAATGTGACCAACATAAGTGTATAAAACTTCTGAAAGAAAACAAGAGGAAAACTTAATGACCTTGCGTAGGGGAAAGAGCTTAGATATGATTCCAAAATCAAAATTCATAAAAGAAAAGTTGTTTATTGGGACTTCATCAAAATTTAAAACTTGCATTAAAAAATAAAAAACAAGCCACAGACTAGGGGAAATGTCTGCAAATCATATATTTGATAAAGAGCTTATATCTAGAATATATAAAAAACTCTTGCAACCGAATAAGGAGACAATTCCAGTTAAAAACAGGCAAAGATTCAAATGCACATTTCACCAAAGAAGATACACTATTGGCCATTAACACATGAAAAAATACTCGATGTCGTTAGATATTTGGCATATGTATATTAAAACTACAGTGAGATATGTCCCTAGAATGACTAGAATCAAAGGCCAATGCTGTGGCTTAATAGAAGACAGCTGGATTCTCACATCTGCTTCTCTTCAGTCTGTTGCAGTATATCTTGTTGATTAAAGTACATGAAAAAAAAACTGGCCTCACCAAACATTGAGTTGGAAAAGGGTAGAGTATTTTATTATATTTTTTAAATTTTTTATTAAGGTATTGATATACACTCTTACGAAGGTTTCACATGAAAAAACAGTGTGGATACTACATTTACCCATATTATCAAGTCCCCACCCATACCCCATTGGAGTCACTGTCCTCAGTGTAGTAAGATGCCACAGATTCACTGTTTGCCTTCTCTGTGCTACACTGTTTTCCCCGTGATCCCCGTGTACTAAACATAATACCCCACAATCCCTTCTCCCACCCTCCCACACCCCTCCCCTTTGGTAACCACTAGTTCCTTCTTGGAGTCTCT
Source organism: Smutsia gigantea (assembly GCA_032199065.1). Lineage (NCBI taxonomy): Eukaryota > Metazoa > Chordata > Mammalia > Pholidota > Manidae > Smutsia > Smutsia gigantea. Next base: position 70,429 of record JAVSCE010018738.1, on the reverse strand, counting down.
GAGTCAGCTACTATTTTGTTCCTTCAGTTTTGCTTCGTTGTTACACTCCACAAATGAGGGAAATCCTTTGGCACTTGTCTTTCTCTGCCTGGCTTATTTCACTGAGCATAATATCCTCCAGCTCCATCCATATTGTTGCAAATGCCAGGATTTGTTTTGTTCCTTCAGTTTTGCTTCATTGTTATACTCCACAAATGTGGGAAATCATTTGGCACTTGTCTTTCTCCACCTGGCTTATTTTGCTGAGCATAATATCCTCCAGCTCCATCCATGTTGTTGCAAATAGTAGGATTTGTTTCTTTCTTATGGCTGAATAGTATTCCATTGCGTATATGTCCCGCATCTATCCGTTCATCTATTGATGGACACTTTAGGTTACTTCCATATCTTGGCTATTGTAAATAGTGCTGCAGTAAACATAGGGGTGCATATGTCTTTTTGAATCTGAGAAGTTGTATTCTTTGGGTAAACTTCAAGGAGTGGGATTCCTGGGTCAAATGGTATTTGTATTTTTAGTTTTTTGAGGAACCTCCATATTGCTTTCCACAATGGTTGAACTAGCTTACATTCCCACCAGCAGTGTAGGAGGGTTCCCCCTTCTCCACATCCTCACCAACATTTGTTTTCTGAGTCTTTTGGATGCTGGCCACCCTTACTGGTGTGAGGTGATATCTCACATATCTCACTGTGGTTTTAATTTGTATCTGCCCGATGATTAGTGATGTGGAGCATCTTTTCATTTGTCTGTTGGCCATCTGAATTTCTTCTCTGGAGAATTGTCTCTTCATATCTTCCGCCCATTTTTTAATTGGGTTATTTGCTTTTTGGGTGTTGAGGTGTGTGAGTTCTTTATATATTTTGGATGTTAACCCCTTGTTGGATTTGTCATTTACAAATATATTCTCCCATACGGTAGGATGCCTCTTTGTTCTGTTGATGGTGTCCTTTGCCATACAGAAGCTTTTTAGTTTGATGTAGTCCCATGTGTTCATTTTTGCTTTTGTTTCCCTTGCTCGAGGAGATGGTTGAGGAAGAAGTTGCTCATGTTTATATTCAGGAGGTTTTTGCCTATGTTATCTTCTAAGAGTTTTATGGTTACATGACTTACATTCAGTTCTATGATCCATTTCGAGTTTACTTTGTGTATGGGGTTAAACAATATTCCAGTTTCATTCTCTTACATGTAGCTGTCAAGTTTTGCCAACACCAGTTGTTGAAGAGACTGTCATTTCCCCATTGTATGTCCATGACCCCTTTATCATATATTAATTGACCATATATGGTTGGGTTTATATCAGGGCTCTCTAGTCTGTTCCATTGTTCTGTTCTGTTCTTGTGCCACTACCAAATTGTCTAGATTACTGTGGCTTTGTAGTAGAGCTTGAAGTTGGGGAGCATAATCCCCTCAGCTCTATGCTTCCTTCTCAGGATTGCTTTGGCTATTCAGGGTCTTTTGTGGTTCCATATGAATTTTAGAACTATTTGCTCTAGTTCATTGAAGAATGTGTTGGTATTTTGATAGGAATTGGATTTACTCTGTAAATTGCTTTAGGCAGGATGGCCATTATAACAATATTAATTCTTCCTCTCCATGAGCACGGGATGTGTTTCCATTTATTGGTATCTTCTTTAATTTCTCTCCTATGTGTCTTGTAGTTTTCAGAGTATAGGTCTTTCACTTCCTTGGTTAGGTTTTTTCCTAGGAATTTTATTCTTTTAATGCAATTGTGAATGGAAATGTTTTCCTGATTTCTCCCTCTGCAAGTTCATCGTTAGTGTATAGGAATGCAACAGATTTCTGTGTATTAATTTTGTATCCTGCAACTTTGCTGAGTTCAGATATTAGATCTAGTAGTTTTGGAGTGGATTTTTTAGGGTTCTTTATGTACAATACCATGTCATCTGCAAACAGGGACAGTTTAAACTCTTCCTTAACAATGTGGATGCCTTTTATTTCTTTGTGTTGTCTAATTGCCATGGTGAGGACCTCTAGAACTATGTTGCATAAAGGTGGGGAGAGTGGGCATCCTTGTCTTGTTCCCAATCTTAAAGGCTTTCAGCTTCTCGCTGTTAAGTATGATGTTGGCTGTGGGTTTTTCATATATGGCCTTTATTATGTTGAGGCACTTGCCCTCTATACCCATTTTGTTGAGAGTTTTTATCATGAATGGATGTTGAATTTTGTCAAATGCTTTTTCGGCATCTATGGAGATGATCATGTGGTTTTTGTCATTTTTTTTGTTGATGTGGTGGATGATGTTGAATGGATTTTCTAATATTGTACCATCTTTGCATCCCTGGAATAAATCCTACTTGATCATGATGGATGATCCTTTTGATGTATTTTTGAATTCGGTTTGCTAATGTTTTGTTGAGTATTTTTGCATCCATGTTCATCAAGGATATTGGTCTGTAGTTTTCTTTTTTTGTGGTGTCTTTGCCCGGTTTTGGTATTAGAGTGATGCTGGCCTCATAGAATGAGTTTGGAAGTATTCCCTCTTCTTCTATTCCTTGGAAACTTTAAGGAGGATGGGTATTAGGTCTTCACTAAATGTTTAATAAAATTCCGCGATGAAGCTCTCTCGTCCAGGGGTTTTGTTCTTAGGTAGGTTTTTGATTACCAGTTCAATTTCGTTGCTGGTAATTGGTCTGTTCATATTTTCTGTTTCTTTCTGAGTCAGCCTTGGAAGGTTGTATTTTTCTAGAAAGTTGTCCATTTCTTCTAGGTTATCCAGTTTGTTAGCATATAACTTTTCATAGTATTCTCCAATAATTCTTTGTGTTTCTGTTTTGTCCATAGTGATTTTTCCTTCCTCATTTCTGATTCTGTTTATGTGTGTAGACTCTCTTTTTTTCTTGATAAATCTGGCTAGGCGTTTATCTATTTCGTTTATTTTCTCGAAGAACCAGTTCTTGCTTTCATTGATTCTTTCTATTGTTTTGTTCTTCTAGATTTTATTTATTTCTTGTCTAATCTTTATTATGTCCTTCCTTCTGCTAACTTTGGGCCTCATTTGTTTTTCTTTTTGTAGTTTTGTTAATTGTGAGTTTAGACTGCTCATATGGGATTGTTGTTCTTTCCTGAGGTAGGCCTATGTTGCAATATACTTTCCTCTTAGCACGGCCTTCGTTGCAAGGGTAGAGTATTTTAATAACCTCTTCAGAAACTTGTGGATATTATCCTTAAATAACATACCAAAATGGACAACTAGTCTTTTTTTAACGGTTAGTTACAATGTGGAATCTGAAACCGCATCAGTGAATTTTTTGTAAGCTGGTGCATTATAATCTATCTTGAAAAATAAAATCCAGTACCAGGTTTTAGCAATGATAGGGAGAAACTGGAACCATGCATGCATTCTTTTTGGTAATGTAAAATGGTATATAGCTACTTTAGAAAACAATTTACAGTTTCTTAAACAGTTAAAAGTAAACTTAACAACTCTCCATTTTCCTCTTTTCCCAGCCTCTTGCAGTCACCATTCTACTTTCTGTCTGTGGTTTTGACTACTCTGGGTATTTCATTTTAATGCAGCCATGTAGTATTTGTCTTTTTGTGACTGGATTCTCATTTAGCACAATGTCCTCAATGTTCATTCATGTTGTAGCATGTGTCAGAATTTCCTTCCTTTTTAAGGCTGAATTCCATTGCATATATATGCCACATGTTTATTCATTCATCCATCATTGAGCATTTGCGTTGCTTCCACCTTTTGGCTTTTTTGAAGAATAATGGATCTGTTTGGCTGCTATGAACATAAGTACAAATATCTCTCTTCAAGTTCCTGCTTTCAATTCTTTATTTTTATTTTTGATATCGTTAATCTACAATTACGTGTGCAACATTATGGTTACTAGACTCCCCATATCATCAAGTCCCCCCCACATACCCCATTACAGTCACTGTCCATCAGCATAGTGAGATACTATAGAATCACTACTTGTCCTCTCTGAGTTGTACAGCCCTCCCTGTGCCCACCCCCTACATTATGTCTGCTTTCAGTTCTTTTTGAGTGTGCTCAGAAATGGAATTGCTGGATCATCGGTAATTCTGTGTTTAATATTTTGAGAAACTGACGTACTGTTTTCCACCATGGCCACACCGTTTTACATTCCCACTAGCAGTGCTTAAGGGTTCCAGTTTCTCTGCGTCCTTACCAATACTTTTTATTTCCTGATTTTTTGGTAGTAGCCACCTCATGCAAGTGAGGAGGCATCTCAACATCTCATTGTGGTTTGATTTTCATTTCTCTGATGGTTAGTGATGTTCAGCATCTTTTCATGTGCTTATTGACCATTTGTATATGTTCTTTGAAATATCTATTGAACTTCTTTTCCATTTTTAAATTGGGTTGTTGAGTTGTACAGTAGATTTTTTAGAATTAAGTTACACCATCTTTTGGCCAGTAGGCTCTCTTTCAAGCTGTATTCTTTTTTTTAATATAATTTATTTTGGTATCATTAATCTACAATTACATGTGCAATATTACGGTTATTAAACTACCCCTTCATCAGGTCCCCCCCACCAACCCCATTACAGTCACTGTCCATCAGCGTAGTGAGATGCTATAGAATCACTACTTGTCTTCTCTGAGTTGTACAGCCCTCCCCGTTCCCCCCCAACATTACGTCTGCTAATCATAATGCCCCTTTTTCCCTCTTATCCCTCCCTTCCCGCCCATTTTCCCCAGTCCCTTTCCCTTTGGTAACTATTAGTCCATTTTTGGGTTCTGTGAGTCTGCTGCTGTTTTGTTCCTTCAGTATTTTTTCTTTGTTCTTATACTCCACATATGAGTGAAATCATTTGATACTTGTCTTTTTCGATCAAGCTGTATTCTTTTACTGTATCACATTTGTGTTTCACTACGCCTTTGCTTTCTAGGGTAAGATAACTAAGGCACATATTCCTTGCTCTAGACCTGGAATCAACCACTTTTCGCTGGAGTCTTGGTTCCTTTTATACCATTAATTTATAACCTTGTATCTCCAAGCAAAACCTAGCATGTAATAGATGTACAATTAATATTTGTACATGAGTTGGGTTGGAGCCTAAAATCTCAGGTAGAGTGATGACATAAGGAGGGTTTGATAGATTAACCCAAATAGAATGATACCCTCCAAAGACTTGATTCCTTTTGAAAAACCTTCCAGTCTCCGTGTATGAATGAGCCAAAAGTGTGCTTGGGTATCTATAAAAAAAAATTAACCTGTTATCTCTAGAGACTATTTTGTTTTGTTTCAGTTTTAAAAATCGCATTTCTTTCTTTCCATAGATACTCTTCTTATAGACTATCAGTTCACCTTTAGCCTATCCCAGGAAGATGACCGTTATTACACAGCCATCAATTTTGTAGCTACACCTGATGAAGTAAGATTTTCAAGGTCTTTTTGCTCTATTTTGAACTTGCATGGATCTTTTTCTTGTTTATTATGGAGAAGCACTGCGCTAGCAGTGGGCTCCAGAGTGGAAAACGCAGGATGATGTTTAGCAGTGCAAGAAAGATATGTTAGAATCTACATTTTAGTTATTTTCCATCTAAAAGGCAGGGTATTAAATTTACCAGGATCTAATACACAGACTGACATACCTGGTTTGCCCATCTGCAGCCCCTTACACACAGGAGAGGAGACTGCAAGGGGATTTCCCTCCATCAGAGGCAAATGGCAGAGCCCAGATTTACTCTCTCAGAATGGACCAGAGGCTTAAAAATTACCCACAAAGAAACTGCATATTGAAATTCATGCCAGTGACACAAGGAAGGTGGCAGAAGTGACACTTCTGTCCCTAGAATAAGTTGTTAGTCTTGTTAGGGAGACAAACGGTGAAGGTTTAGCTGGGTTCAACAAGAAGTCAGCCAGAAGTAATTGAAATTACTAAGACCTCTATTTGAAATGTGGATTTATATCTACTTCCGTTAATGATGAGCCCCAGCCTGTCGTAAGATATTACCTAGTGGTAGAAGGGAGCCAACGCTACATGACATTTAAAATTGAAGCATCAAACCATGAAGATAGATCTGTGCCATTTCTTTGATGAAATACATTCAATACCACTCCGATACATGATGAAATTTTACTAAACTTGATGATAAATTGCTTAGGAGCCTCCTTGGAAGTTTCTTATCTCATCAATATACACAAAGCCATTTACCATTTATAAAATTCCTCATGCATGTACCAAATTACAGGTGGAAAACAGTATGACAATATGCCAAAGTGTGTTGTTAACAAATGTTACCAGCGAACATTGCTAGATTTTAAAAATAAGTGAATCAGTAGTGGAACAAAGCCCACAGTGTGGGATGTTTCCTTTACAATTTAATGAAAGTAAGATTTGTTTTTATGTCCGCTAGCAATGATAAAATTAAAAAGAGATGTACTAGAGAAGAAGCATTCTCATGAGTGAACAGCTTTTTAAATAAAAATAATGAATGACTTTAAACAAAAATGTTTTGTGAAAAAACTTCAAAAACTGCATAGGCATATCATTTGAGTGGCTGTATTGATTGGAATTTTAAAAAATGAAACATCTTAGGATAAGGTTATAGTGAAAGTACCATGCATGAAATTTATTTCCTACCTTATTCATAAGCAAGTGGCTGAAGTGCTCAGTCTCTCAGGATGTAATTAATGTTAATTTCATTTTAAGTAAACATAGAGTCAGTAATACTTTTTAACAAGGTGGGGAGTGAAGGTGAAAATCTTTGGACCTTCTGGAGTTCCCTGTTTATCTCATGACAGAATATTTAATAGAATTATCCAGTGTATGTATTCTGTCTTTTACAAAAGCATGAGGACTTCAAGTTTATTGATTCTTTATTGAAAGAAATAATTGTTGGTAGTGTGCTGCCAGCAAAATATTAAACATAAATAAACACTTGAGCTGTCCCTTCAAGAAGAAGGTGAAGTTGTATCAATAAATGGGAAGGTAACTGCTTTGTGAGAGAAACTTCTGATTTGGAGACCACATTTTTTGAAAATGGCTATTTGGAAATGTTTCCATTGCTGTGATTTTGTGCTGTATAAAAATTTAATTTTCTAATTTATTTATGATCTTTCCAAATGAAGAATTTCAGCAGGGTTGGATTCATTTTTAAAATATAAAAATGTAACATCTGATTCATTTGCAGAGATAATTATTTGACCCCAAGAAAGAGATTTATTAGCCAAATTTTCATGAAAACTAAAAATTAGTATAATTTACCCTGCATAGCCAACAGTGTACTTCTTCCAGTTGGCTCAGCGCATTTCTCAGAGACACCTTTATCAGTCATTCAAACCAAGAATCAAAGTAAATTCAGCTAGCTCTTCAAATGCTGTATCTCTACATGGTAAACAAGGTTTTCAAAACTAATAAAGCAAATTCAGTCATACTTCTCTTGAAATAGTACTTTCAGTGAGAGAAAAATGTTTTTCAAATCATGAGTGAATGCAGTCAAGAATTTTTAAATTTTAAATCTTTTTTTTTTAAACCATTTCTATTTTAGAGAATTTTACACTATGTAATCTATCAGTTCAGAATTACCTGGGTTTAATTCATAAGTACATATAAATTGAGACACTTGATCAAGTGTTCTACTGATAGGAGTGAGTTCTCCAGATGTTTGGAAACAGCTGTCCAGAGGATCCTTAGGCTGAGTCCCCTAACACAGTTGCAGCATATAAGTGACTGTGCTCTGGCGAGGGTTTTTTTTTTTTAAAGATACTTTTCCATGGGGTTGGGCATTTGATAAACTATAAAATTCCATATATTTTTATGGGAGAGAAATGAAATTTATTTGAGGTATGTTGCTTATATTGGTTAGATATGTGGCTGATTCTTCTATAAAGCATGAATTTCTCTTAAGACATTGTAAAATACCTGTTTTGTAATTAAGCAAGTTGAGAGTAGTAAAATTTAATTACTGCTTTCTTTTAAAATCTGGAAACTGTTACAGCTAATTTTTTTAATTATCTGCACCTCTCATCAGCAAAACAGAGATTTGGACATGTTCATCAATGCCTCCAAAAACTTCAACCTCAATATCACCTGGGCCGCCAGTTTCTCAGGTAAAGACACACTTAGAAAAGACCTTCTGAGTAGAGGTAATAGATTGAGAAGCATGATGCAGAAGTTGAGAAGGGGGCTCTGGAGACAGGAGGTTGAAACCCACCTTTGCCACTTAATAACTGGGAGACCTTGAGCAAATATGTAAACCCCTCCCTAGACCTTAGTGTTTTTCATTGGAAAGAGAAGCTAACAATACATACCTCCTAGAACTATTTTGTGGATTAAATTAGGCTATACGTGCCGGTGCCCACTGTGATGGCAGTTTCAGTACATGCTCACTACCCCTGCTCTATAGCCACCACTAGTAGCGTTGCTGCAGCCTCTCCAGCACTGCCATCATCTCATCCCCATCCATGCTTCAGAAGTGAAAGATGCAAGTGACTCATAGATTAAGCAATAGAAACATTTTAAACGGAATGAGATTTCTCTACAGGTACAGGGAAGTGTACTTTGGGAATTGAATCAAGCTCTAAGAGCGCAGCTTTTTGCTATGTTGTGTATCTTACTGTGATTCACTAAAGAAGATCTGGGCAGAAAACCTGTTAAGAAGTAAAGTAGTGGTTAATAACATAGTTCAACAGGCCTGGGTTTGAACTCTGCATGTTACTTGTTATGCTGTACTGTGCTATTGGGCAGCTTACTTAAGCTTTCTCAGCCAGTTTGCTAATGGATAAAATGGGAAACTAAAAACACCTAGCTGTGTAGAGTGCTGTCAGGATTAAACAAAATAATAAAGGAAGTCCTCAATGTGGTATTTGAAACATAGTAAATTCTCACTGAATGGTAGCTATGTTTCATCGTCATTATTACTATTACAATGGTTTTTGGTCAAAACAACCAGTTAGACTGAAACAAAATAAAAACATACCTTTGCCTGTCACTTTATGTTTATCATGTCTTCAAAGATTTTACAGATTTCAGAAAAAATTTAGAAACTTACTGTGAGAAGAGACTTTTAAGAAAAAGTCTGAATTATCAGAGCATTTATCTGATGAATGGCAATACCTCTGAGCGTGTGAATGATTTGCAGTGACTGTCCAGTGGGATCTGACAATCTTGGCTCCAGTCATGGGATTTAACTTAGGGGAAAATCTATTTCACGAATCTTCATGGACACTAGAATGTCTGGCTGAGAGAGAATAAGGAATGCCAAGGGATAGGATGTACACCAGTTTAGGGGGCTTCGGTTCAGTTGTAGTGACCCCTGGAGCGCCTTCCTACCACTGCTGTTGAGACTTGAGGTCATTACTAGTTAGGAAGTGGGGGGAATCTCGCCCTGGTAGGCGGGTCTGGAGCACTGCCAAACAGATGTAAAGGGGAAGCAGAGCAGTTGAAGTGTTGTGGGCAGTGAGTGCCATTGCTTGTAACCGGATTCTAGTGGTACGTGATTTTCACAGTCACACGTAGCCTGTTTCAGCAGAGGGAAGGTGCAGGGATTCCTGGTAAAACCATTCTGGTTAAAGGATGGGCTTGTGTCTAAGCCTTCCTGGCTTCAAATTCCAAATCCACTTCTTGCTGGTTTTGTGACAGACTACGTAATTTCTCTGAACCTTTATTTCCCGATCTGTAAATGAGGATAATAATAGAGTTGTTAGGATTAAATGAAATTGAGCACTTAAAGGCCCTTTCCTACACCATAGTAAGTGTTTAGTAAACACAAACTATTGGCCTTAATAATGAGGGCAGATTCCATCCAAAAGAAAAAAAAGGCTCTTCCATTTCATTTTTTTCTTCCTAACAGCTGGAACCCAGGCTGGAGAAGAAATGCCTGTTGTTTCGAAAACAAACATCAAGGAATACAAAGATAGTTTCTCTAATGAGAAGTTTGATTTTCGTAACCACCCAAATATCACTTTCTTTGTTTATGTCAGTAATTTTACCTGGCCCATCAAAATTCAGGTAAGAAGTATTTTTTGGTCTCACCTGCAGACAGTGAAATCTCTACAGTGGGAACTAAATTCACTAATTTGGAACTTGTGGTAAATGAGATGTACAGTATAGCTTTGCCTTTGTAATATCTGTGGCAAAGGAGCACTGAGCACGTAGATACTGTGAAGATCATAGTGGGAGTGGTTTAAATCACTTATGAAAGAGAGTTGCAAGCACTTTTGGAAGTGAGTTGGCATCTAATAAATTTGGTAGTTACAACTATATTCAGTTCTTCATTGAATACTTGCTATGTAAAAGCCTGTAGAGCTATAAACAAAGAGCTTTAATTCTGGAGTAAGTCAGGTGTGTAAGTGAAGCAGACACACATATGACCAGTGAAAGTGTTGCATGAAAAGATCCCCAAAATGCTATCAGTTTAAAGAGGATAGGATGAAGTGTGCTGGGAGGCAGTGTAAAGTTGAGTTTAAGAGCATAGGCCTTGCTGTCAGATGGATGTGGGTTTGAGATCCTGTCTTGCTCCTATACAGAGTATGTAGCCTCTTCATGTCTCTTAAATTCTTTGCGCCCATGACCTGAAGAGGCAGGTCTAAGAGTTCATGTTGCCTGCTGCAGTCACTGCCATTATCCAGCTGCTCCTTCTCTTTGTTCCCAGGGGACTGGTGGTCTTCCCTCTTATAAGACCCATGGCCCCATTTTTACTCTTTATAATCATCCATCGCTGTGTCCTCAAGGCCTTACCTCAGTACTTTCTGCTTTTACCCCCTTCATTGTGGGTAAATGTGGAAGTCAGGGATAGGTGGACTTTGAGTGACTTTTTACTTTTAGCCATGGAAACGTGGTCATGGACTGGGGCTGTGACTGGTTGCCACCTTTCAGAAGCATGTTGTCACTGGTCACTTTGGGTGGGTTTGAAATCTACTTCTGGTGGTTTTGTGTTCATGCCTTGCGACTGTGAGTAAATGAACAATCTTCCTTTCTGGGATATGGAGGACAGGCTCTGTGCTGTGTTTTTTCTCACCATCCTTACTCCTTTCCTGCCTTGATGGGCTACAGATTTGTTCATCCTCTAATCTGCTTCTCCCTTTGCTCCTGCACACTCTCTGCTTCCCTCTTCAACCAGCCCTCTTGTAGGCATTAACCACACTCCCTATTTCATTGTGCTCTTGTCCATCTACTTGTCAGCCCACAGCAGTCTGCCTCCTTCCCGCATCACATCCTGAAGCTGCCCTGTCTTAGCGACTCCAGTGACTGAATTCTTCAGTCCCCTCTGCTTCTCATGGAGTTATGTGAGTCACTGTCTTGCCTTCCTGTTCCTTTCTTTCCCTGATTCTCTGGTCAGTCTTTTTAGGAGATCTTTTTCCTTAGACATTGGGATTATCTGAGATTCAGGTGTTGGTTCTGTTTGGTCTTCATCTCACACAGTTTCCCTGGTTAATTCCAGCCCATCTGTAGGACTTACTTCTGTACTGGTGATTATCAGTGCTCTGTCTGCAGCCAAGCTTACACTTGAACTCTGGACCAGGATATCTTGTTGCTGCCCAAAGAGCTCCATCTGGACATTCATGAGCCCCCTGCGCTCAGCATTTACTCGTTCTTGTGACCTTAGCCACCAAGCCTGTGCTTCCTTTCTCAGTGAACGGTGCCATCCTGTTGCATAAGCTAGGATTTTGGAAATCATTTGCACTCCTAAGATAAACCTCACTTGGGCATGATGTATTATTTCTTACTTTACACATTGCTGGATTCAGTTTGCTAACATTATGGTTAGCAAACTGAATTTTTTATCAATTATGTGAGTGAGTATATCTGATAATATTCCCTGCCTGTCGTTGGTACAGTTTTTATATAACTTTCAATAACTATTAATTGAGTTTTCTTCCTCATTTCCAGAAGAGATTTTATAAGATTAGAATTATGTGAACCTTGAATACTTGATAGATCTCTCTTGTAAAATCATTTGATTCTGGTGCTTTATCTGTGGAGATATTTTTTAGCTGCTGATTCAATAGTTATAGGATAGTTTGCATTTTCTCTTTCTGTTTGAGTCACTTAAGATAACTTTTTTCTAGATACTAATTTATTTCATATGTTTTTAAATATATTAACAGTTATTCACACTATCCTCTGATCTAATCTTAACAGCATCTGTGCTTACGTGTACTAAATCATTTTCCTTAGACATTGGGATTTATTTATTATAATTTCTTATTAAACATTTAAAAATGGTTAATGTTTTCTTACATATATCTTACCCCAATTTAAAAAAAGTTTTAAAAATCTCAGCAATACAATGGGGAAATGACAGCCTCTTCAACAGTTGGTGTTGGCAAAACTGGACAGCTACATGCAAGAGAATGAAACTGGGTTATTGTCTAACCCCATACACAAAAGTAAACTCAAAATGGATCAAAGACCTCAATGTAAGGCATAAAACCATAAAACTCTTAAAAGAAAACATAGGCAAAAATCTCTCGTATATAAATATGAGCAACGTTTTCCTGAACACATATCCTCGGGCAAGGGAAACAAAATAAAAAATGAACAAATGGGACTACATCATGCTAAAAAGCTTCTGTACAGCAAAGGACACCATCAGCAGAACAAAAAGGCATCCTACAGTATGGGAGAATATATTTGTAAATGACATATCCGACAAGGGGTTAACATCCAAAATATATAAAGAACTCACATGCCTCAACAAACAAAAAGCAAATAATCCAATTAAAAAATGGGCAGAGGATCTGAACAGACACTTCTCCAAAGAAGAAATTCAGATGGCCAGCAGGCACATGAAAAGATGCTCCACATCACTAATTATCAGGGAAATGCAAATTAAAACCACAATGAGATATCACCTCACACCAGTTAGGATGGCCAACATAGAAAAGACTAGGAACAACAAATGCTGGCGAGGATGCGGAGGAAGGGGAACCCTCCTATACTGCTGGTGGGAATGTAAACTAGTTCAACCATACTGGAAAACAGTATGGAGGTTCCTCAAAAAAGTCAAAATAGAAATACCATTTGACCCAGGAATTCCACTCCTAGGAATTACCCTAAGAATGCAGAATCCCAGTTTGAAAAAGACATATGTACCCCTATGTTTATTGCAGCACTATTTACAATAGCCAAGAAATGGAAGCAACCTAAGTGGCCATCAGTAGATGAATGGATGAAGATGTGGTACATATACACAATGAAATATTATTCAGCCATAGGAAGAAAACAAATCCTACCACTTGCAACAACATGGATGGAGCTAGAGGGTATTATGCTCAGTGAAATAAGCCAGGCGGAGAAAGACAAGTACCAAATGATTTCACTCATCTGTGGAGCATAAGAACAAAGCAAAAACTGAAGGAACAAAACAGCAACAGACTCACAGAACCCAAGAATGGACTAACAGTTGCCAAAGGGAAAGAGACTGGGGAGTGTGGGTGGGAAGGAGGGACAAGGGGAAAAGGGGCATTATGATTAGCACACATAATGTTGGGGGGGGGAGCACGGGGAAGGCAGTATAGCACAGAGAAGACAAGTAGAGTAGTGATTCTATAGCATCTTACTACGCTGATGGACAGTGACTGTAAAGGGGTATGTGGTGGGGACTTGATAATGGGGGGAATCTAGTAACCACAGTGTTGCTCAAGTAGTTGTATATTAATGATACCAAAAAATTTAAAAAATCAGCTAAAATAAATAAATGCAAAAAAAATCTCAGCAAAAATTTTTTTTGTTGATGTAGACAGACAGCCTTATTCTAAAATCGATATGAAAAGGCAGAGATTCTTGAATAGTTGTACTAACAGTTTTGAAAAGAGAGGAATAAAGTGGCTCTTGGTAGAGGGATAGACACGGATCAACAGAGCGCAATAAAGCCCTGAAATAGGACCATATAAGTATGTCCAACTGATTTTTGATCGAAGAAGAAAGGCAATTCAGTGGAGGAAGGATAGCCTTTTCAACAAACGGTGCTAGAACAATTCGACAACCGTAGCAAATAAACGAACTTCAGCCTAAACTTCACATCTTACTCAAAACATGAGAACTACTCAAAAAAACTCAATATGGGTCACAGATTTAAATGTAAAATGTGAAACTATGAAACTTATATATTAAAAAAATAGATCTTCTAAGAAAATCTCCTAAGGGTAGGCAAAAGATTTTTACAATAAAAACGTGACCATAAAAGGAAAGATCGAGCAATTGGACTAATTGGACCACATCAAAACCAAAAGCTTTTGCTGTGTGAAAGTCTCTGGCAAGAGGATGAAAAAAATTACATAGAGGGAGAAATTATTTGCAAACTGTATTTCCAACAAAGCATTTATATCTAGAATATAAGAAATCTCAAAAGTCAACATTAAAAAAATCAAAAGACAAAAGACATGAGACATTTTATCAAAGAGGATAAACATACAGCAAATAACCACGTGAAAGATGTTCAGCATTACAAGCCATTAAAGAAGTACAAATTAAAACCACAATAAGATGTTGCTGTGCACACTTCTAAATAGGGAAAACTTAAAATAGTGATAACACCCAGTGCTAGAGAGGATGCAGAGAAATTGGATTACACATACCTTGATGGTAGGAAAGTAAGATGGTACAGCCATCTGGAAATAACTTGGTGTTTTCTTATAAAACTGAACTTCCATTTACTATAGAGCCCAGCAGTTGCACTCCTGGACATTTATTCTAGAGAAATAAAAATTTATGTTCATGTAAACACTTGCACACCAATATTTATAGCATCTATACAGCAGCAGTCAGCAGCTTTATTCATAATAGTCCCAAACTGGAAATCACCCAAGTTACCTTCAGTAGGTGAATGGTTAAATAAACTCTGGTTATATACATATTGTGGAGTAATACTCAGCAATAAAAAAGAAACAAACTATTGCTACAACTTGGATAAATCCCAAGGAAATTTTGCTGAGTGGGGTGGGGGTGGGGGAAATCTTAGAAATTTACGTACTGCATGATTCCATTGCCTATAACATTTGAAAATGAAAATTTTAGACCAGGTATAAGTAAAAAATATATATCTACTGAGGTTTCAGCTTTCTCTGGCTTCTAATTCTTAACCTGTAGACCCTCTTTTTAAAGGGGTCATCTGATCAGGTCAAGGTGAGATTATACAGGATGTACACACCAAGGTGTAGGGAACTTGGGGGCCAACCAGGGATTTAGGTTATTTGATGCCAAAGTGGTTGAGCTCTAGGTTCCAGTCAGAATAATTTTAATTTAGTAACATCTAACACTATCAAATTATAGATTCTATGTTTTTATGAAGTAATTGATTTGGATTCTAGCAAATACTGTTTATTGACTTGCTTTAAGTTGAGGTTATTTTCATAGTGACTTACCTCATTATATTCTGAATCAGTTGAACTTCAGGTTTTGTTGTATATAGCTAGAAAATTACTAATATTTTCAAGATTCTTAGTGAAAATCTTGACTTACGCTGCTGACACTTTTCCCATTTGGAAAGAGTCTGCTGCGTATAAACAGGCTCTTGTGCTGGAGATAGGCATGCTGTTGCCAGTGCTGAGTTATAGTTTTATTCTTCTCAGTGCCCTGTTGCTCCACCCTCTGAAAGTTGCTGCAATGGTTTTAGAGCATTTCCTTCTGGAGAGCTCTCTTCCCCAGACTTACTTTTTTAAAGTACTAATTTTAAGTGAAGAATTAAAGAGATGTTGGTATTCTGCCTGATTTTTTACTGGTCTTACCTGGGTGGGATCACTTACTTGAATAAGATCCATTTATGAAAGCTGAATCCAGGAGCACTTTTGAAAACAAATGATGGCGTGCTATCCATTTAGTTTGCCAAGCTTTCCTTGAACGGGCAGGTAAGTTCTACTGAAAATGTCTTTTTGCTCTTTGGTACAGCTATCTGCAGTATTCATAACAGTGTGACTGGACCTGTGGCATCATGTGTTCAGTGTCTTCCCATGACACTGGTTCTCTCTGCACTTGGTACCGTGTCTGGCTGTGTACTGCATGGAGGACTGGGCTGAGCCTGCATCTTCCTAGGCAGTGCAGTTGTGTGCTTAACAGAGCAGGCTGTGCATTTCTTTATTGCTGTTTTCCTCAGAGCCTTAGCTTTTCTACATGCAGTTAGCTCTTAAACACACCCATGCACACAGAGAGACTACAAATTCAGTACAAATGTAGACTTAATTTAAGGAGGAGAATACGGAAATGTTTAAACTATGCAGTGTAGACCAGTTAAATTTCAGTATGACTTTCAATGCAGGCAGAAACCTTTTTTTTTTTGGTCTTTGATTCTTGTTTTTTAAAGCAAAATAACTGAGGAAATCTAATTCTCTACTAGAAATTCATGTAAACATTGATGCTTTAAAAATGGTAATGCTAAACTCAAGTTCCTTCACTCTGAACCAATCCCAGGATTCTTTTCCATAATTAGGAACAGATTGAAACCTGTAACTGCTAACTGAGGGAATTTGAAACTTACTGTAAAAATATTTGTAGGTGCAGTTTAAAAATTTTTTGAAGACCCACCCAGACTGAAAGGCCTTTGTGTAGGAGGGTGGTGGGTGTGCTGGGGCCAGTTGTCCCTGTTCTGGGCTTGGTTGCT
The DNA here is from genome assembly GCA_032199065.1 of Smutsia gigantea. Classification (NCBI taxonomy): domain Eukaryota; kingdom Metazoa; phylum Chordata; class Mammalia; order Pholidota; family Manidae; genus Smutsia; species Smutsia gigantea. The sequence goes on along the minus strand of JAVSCE010018738.1, from coordinate 53,891 downwards.
TCTGTGAGTAAGTGCCCTCCCTCAGCCCCTGCTTTGTGAAAGCCATCCCAGGTGTTCTCCCACATGAGCAGGGACTCGGCTTAGCCATGCCCATGGTTTGGGAGGGTAGGTATTCGGCATAGAGAATGGACAGGCAGACCTTGTGTGTGAGGTGGGAAGGCGGGTGGTGAAACTGGGTTCCTGGCTTGTTAACTGGCTGTGCAACAGAGGTGGTTATTGTAATATGGAACTAATATTAAAGCCTCTCCATGCTGGGTGTTTCATCTGCTAGTTTATGTAAGTGGGTAGTGTTCACAAATGAAGGCAACACAGAATTTGTACTGAGAACTGGGCATTGATTTAGACTTCAGAGTTATGTTTATGGGCACTAACAGGATTGCTATACTGAGCAAAGGATGCATGAAACTTGTTGATGCAGATACACTTTTTTTTTTAAGTAACCACTTTATTGAGAGGTGATTCACATAGCACACAGTTCACCCATTTAAAGCACACAGTTTAGTGGTTTTTAGTAAATTCACAGAGTTGTGCAACCATGACCACAACCAATTTTAGAATAGTTTCACCACTCCAAAAAGAAATCCTGTGCCCATTAGCAGTCATTTCTCATTCCTCCCCCTGCCCCTGGCATCTCCCAGGCTACTCTGTGTCTGTATGGATTTACCTATTCTGAATAGCTCATAAAAATTGAATCACATAATATATGGTTCTTCATGACTGGCTTCTTTCACTTAGCATGTTTTCAAGGTTTGTCCATATTTAGTATGTTTCAGTACTTCATTCCTTTTTTAGATTGAATATTCCATTGTATGGATATACCATTTTGTTTATCCACTCAGCTGTTGTTGGATACTTGGATTTTCATTCTTTGGCTGTGAGGAGTGTCAGATACACTTTTAGCATTTACATTTATTATATATAGACATTCCTCCTGGTGTTAGATATCTGTATCTTAAGAGTGTCAAGAATTGTATAGCCATGAATTACATTTAGAGTTAAATTACTTAAAAGTACACATCTTCGTTTCAGGTGGCATTTAACATTCTTGTACTGCCTCGTGGTTTTCATCATCACCATTATTTATTATTCCTTCTACTTGAAAGGTTGCTCTCTCCAGCTTTTCACCTGTAGCTTTGGCTCTTTCTGCTCAGCTCTTCAGTGCCATTGTTCTCCTGAATTTCCTCCAGACGCTTTGTCCTTGGACAGTCTTATCCCCACCGTCTGTGAATACCAGTTGTACTGGGCTGGGTGGTCTCCGTCCCCAGCAGACCTCTCTCCCATGATCTCCACAACCGGGAGGCTTCCTTTAGCATCTGCTCATTCAGCAGACTTTGTGGCCCAGAACAGCAGCCATGAATGGACATCAGCAGCTATTATCAACCACTGGGTGGCAGGGTGTGTCCCCATGCTCCTGGGAGGAGAGGGGCGGGTCTGCATCACCTGAGTCTAATGAGGAGAGGCAGCTCCAGAGCTGAGTGTTACGGAACAGGAGGTTGGGAAAGGGGCATGCCCACTCACGTTCAAGAACTACTAGGAGTTTAGTGGCACTGAAGTAACAGTTCTGTGAGCAAGATGCTGGAGAGCTAGGCAGAGGCTGTCATGAAGAGACTGGGGGTTTCTGCTCAGGGGTTTGTACCATCTCCAGAAAACCACTGGGGGTCACTGAAATGTTCTAAGCCAAGAAGTGACCAAAGATCAGTGTTTTGGAAGACCCATTCTGGCAGCGGTTGGGAGAATGGAATAAAGGAGCCAGGCCCGAGTAGGGGAATCCTGGTAGATTTTTTTTTGATATCATTAATACACAATCACATGAGCAGCATTGTGGTTACTAGATTCCTCCCATTATCAAGTCCGCACCACATACCCCTTGACAGTCACTGTCCATTAGCGTAGTAAGATACTATAGAGTCACTATTTGTCTTCTCTGTGTTATACTGCCTTCCCTGTGCCCCACCACACACATTATGTGTGCTAATCATAATGCCCCTTATTCCTCTTGTCCCTCCCTTCCCACCCACACTCCCCAGTCCCTTTCCCTTTGGCAACTGTTAGTCCATTCTTGGGTTCTGTGAGTCTGTTGCTGTTTTGTTCCTTTAGTTTTTGCTTTGTTCTTATGCTCCACAGATGAGTGAAATCATTTGGTACTTGTCTTTCTCCGCCTGGCTTATTTCACTGAGCATAATACCCTCTAGCTCCATCCATGTTGTTGCAAATGGTAGGATTTGTCTTCTTCTTATGGCTGAATAATATTCTATTGTGTATATGTACCACATCTTCATCCATTCATCTACTGATGGACACTTAGGTTGCTTCCATTTCTTGGCTATTGTAAATAGTGCTGCAATAAACATAGGGGTACATATGTCTTTTTCAAACTGGGGTGCTGCATTCTTAGGGTAAATTCCTAGGAGTGGAATTTCTGGGTCAAATGGTATTTCTATTTTGAGTTTTTTGAGGAACCTCCATACCGTTTTCCACAATGGTTGAACTAGTTTACATTCCCACCAGCAGTGTAGGAGGGTTCCCCTCCCTCCGTATCCTCGCCAGCATTTGTTGTTCCTAGTCTTTTCTATGTTGGTCATCCTAACTAGTGTGAGGTGATACCTCATTGTGCTTTTAATTTGCATTTCCCTGATAATTAGCAATGTGGAGCATCTTTTCGTGTGCCTGTTGGCCATCTGAATTTCTTCTTTGGAGAAGTGTCTGTTCATATCCTCTGCCCATTTTTTAATTGGGTTATTTGCTTTTTGGGTGTTGAGGCTTGTGAGTTCTTTGTGTATTTTGGGTGTTGACCCCTTGTCGGATATGTCATTTACAAATATATTCTCCCATATTGTAGGATGCCTTTTTGTTCTGCTGATGGTGTCCTTTGCTGTACAGAAGCTTTTTAGCATGATGTAGTCCCATTTGTTCATTTTTTATTTTTTTTCCCTTGCCCAAGGAGATGCTGCATTCAGGAAAAAGTTGCTCATGTTTATATTAATTCTGGTAGAATTTTTGTTGAGAAACCCAGGGGAGAAACCTACCTGATGATTCTCAGGCATATCCCATAACAACTGCCCTGCCTCATCTTATAGATTTGCCATAGATTTGTCTGTTTTTTTACTATACAAAGATTTCCTTAAAGGCAAGGACTGTTTTATATTTCTGTGTCCTTGGCGTCATAGCATAAATAGTGTTAATCGGTTGTAGACACAGCATAAATGTACACCAGGTAGATGCATACTTGAAGGTAGAGGAGCCTTCAGGTTGGTACCAGAACTTGTTCTTTGTTGCAACTTCTGTAACTTTTCTAAAGGTGCTGACAGCTTTTTCTGATATTGTCCGTATGATTGCCTTTCAGTGCTTAGGGGCCGCCAGGGTTTGTAGACCAAGAATTTGTCAGCCCAGTTTGAACAGTGTGGTGTTGGAGGGTTAAATTGTTCTAGAATGTTGTCAAGAGTTGAGAGTTAGAAGAAAAGGAAGAGATAAGGACACAAACATCCTAATTTTACAAAAAGGGTAGGTAAGAGATACTATTTATATTGAATACCTTAGAATGAAATAATAGGGAGTGTGTGCTCTGCTTCAAAATAATATGATCATGGGGAAAGTGGGTAGTGTATGGATTAAACAAGATTGGCCGTGAGCTGGTAATTATTAAAGCTGGGTGATGAGCACATTGGGTTTATTATATTATTCTCTCTACTTTTAAAAAAGTTTTAAAATTTCCCTAATAAAAAGATAATACAGGTGATAGAACAAGAAATAAAGTTCCAAGTATATTATTTAACTTCTGGAAGGTAGCTACAGGAATATGCCTCAGCTGGGCCTGCATGCAGCCTGGATCATCTGGGACATAGCACATCTAGGCTAGCTGGGATGTATCTTGGGACTGACCTCTTTTTGCTTTGCAGGAAGCACAAAGCCATGATACTAGGGTTTTACCAGTTACTAGCCACTGTTGGGCAGGCTCTAGAATAAGAGATCAGTGGCAAAACCCCCTCTCCCTTAGCCCAGTACACCTCAATGGTGAATATGGCAAAGGGAGCTTCCCCAAAAGTTACTGGCTTCACCTCCCAGCAGTGGTGCAACAGAGGCCTGAGGGCTTGCACTGTGGGCTGTGAGGCCAGGGAAGCTGCCTTCCAGTGAGCTAGGCACTGTCTCCTGCTCCTGCAACTGTTTGCGGGTAATAGGCACATCCTCTCCCTGTATCCACGGCTGCTATGTCTGTTTCCTGTCTCTGTTGGCCTTTCTCCATCACCATCATCCTCAGAATAATGACACAAACTAACAGAGGCACTAAAATCAGTGGTATAACCATACTGGAAGTGGGGAGAAGGGACAATAGTCTAAATCTCCTTCTGTTATAGTAGGAAGCCAGTAAGTGATGCCTAAAATGGCTAAATCAAGAATTAACAAATAAAAAAACTTATTAGTGATAAAAGGGTAACCCCCAGAAGAACTGCAAAGAAACGTAATTAAAGGTGGCGTCTCTGAGGAGAAGCCTTGGGGTAGGGGGTGGAGCAGGAACCTTTGCTTTGCCTGATTAGCCCTTTGGTACTCGTTGATATTTCAACCAAGTATATGTAGTTCTAAGTGACTTTTAAATCATGAATGAACATGATAAAATGGAATAAGTTTTCGAGAGTGGTGGAAAGGAATAGCTAAAAGGGAATCTGAGGTAGAAAGCACAGCAGTAATTGAGTTGAGAGTGGACAGATGGTAAGTGTCAACATGCATGTCAGGAATGAGTGGCCTGTGGTATTAACTGGCCTTGAGGTTCTGACCAGAGCTTGGTTATACAGTTTCTGTGCTAGCACAAACCAGCAGTAGGTGGATGGTGGTGAGGCCAGGTGAGGTGGATTGGGATCCAGTCCAGGGCCGTGGTCTCAGCATAGACTTCCATATATAGCCTTAGTTTTTTCTTTTGTTTGTTTTTAAGAAACTTACATTGTCACAGCAGAACTCAGGGAGGTAGCAGTGCTAGACCCAGGTTAGAATGTGCTGATCCGCTGGTCACAGAAGCTTCTAGCTGAGGCCTGAGTAGATAGGCCCAAGGTCTTATGGTCCTGGCTTCCAGCCTTGCAGAGTCCAGAACTTTGTGGCAGGATTGGCATGGTGAGGCCAGGAGCCCAGATGGCAGCCATGGCCACTTCGGCCCTCTCTCATCCTGATGTGAGATCTTCAGTGCCTGCAGAGCCTGGCCTCTCAGGGAAAGTTGAAGAGCAGAGGGCCCCTGGTCTGGATGGGCTCCCAGACCCAGTGGAGCTGAGCCCTGGTGGAGCTGCTGGCCTCGGGGGGCCACAGGGCAGCCACAGAGATTCTGCCAGGTACACACAGACCTTGGATTTTCTCAGAACCTGGCAAGTGCTGCCTTGAAGCTAGAAAGCTCCACCTCACAGGGCAGCAACTGTCCTTTCCCATCCTCTCCCTGTCTTGCATGCTGTAACCAAAGATAAAGGCAAATTAGAGGTCTTTCCCTCTTTTCCAACTTTTGTATTAAATAGTGGTCTTTCCCTATTCATTATTCATTCATCCATTTATTCGCTTGGAGATTAGACAGCAAAATGGAGTCCTTCACTTCAGATTTGACTTCATAGCATAATTTAAAAACAATAGTCAAGGTCCTCATCAATTTTCCCAAAATCTTCTTGTAATCCTATTCAGAGTACTTTGAAGGACTAATGTCTTCACCCTTCATTGCTCTTCAGATGATAATTCTGCCAAGTCTTCTTTCTCGTGGTTTCTGTTGTAATCAGTTCTCCAACAGAACTTTCAATAAAATCTCATCCCTTGCAAGATTGATTTTCCATCAGATTGCATTGTCTGAGAGTCTGAATAGGGACGACCCAGTTCATGCCTATTTGTCCCCAGATCACTTTTAATAGCACTTCCCTTCATTCTCAGAAGTTCTCGATTTGGACAGTAAGTTCATCCCCCTGTCAATCAAAAATTGATCAACAAAGACTGACACAGTGTTAAGTGTGGCTAGATGATTGTCAGTGGTCAATCCATTCATAAGCATTTTTGTTTTACGACTTTTGCTTCCCAACAAAATCTTGTAACTGTGGAGACTTAGATGATAAACATTCAACAAAAGAGGACCCATTTTAGAATAATATTGGAACTGCATTTATTTATGGAATGTCAGAAAGAAAATAAGGCCATCAAAAGGCAAACAGCAGAAACCTCTTCTGCCTCTGTGAGTCTGCTGTAAAAAGAGCACAAAGCATTGAATTGTTCTGTTTTGGGGCCTAGGTATAGCACTTTCCTTGCATTAACATGGGATGGGAGTTGCAGCCTCACAAAGGGAGATTGGCAGTAGGAAAAGAAGATGCTAATCATTACTCTCTGATTCTTGTCATACCTACTGTCTGTGTTGGAACAGTTACCACCATATTCAATAATTATTTCATTGATAGCATACCATTGTCTCTGCAAAGGACATTGTTCCCTTAAAAAAAGAAGCGAATGTACACCATAAGGAGGACATATTTATCCTACTTAGTAATAAATCCTGAGGTGTTCACTTTTCCTTGTCCTCATATCTCTGAAATTATGGTGTATCTTACAGTCAGTGCTTTTTAAAGCACTTTGTCATGGTATAATTGGCAGTGTTGCCTCCTTCAGTCAGTGGTGTCTTAGAGTTGATGAACTACATTAGAGGTATTTTATATTCCTGGTATAAAGTTATTTAAGTTCGATCTGGTTTTAAATTGATTGTCAGATGATGTTCAGTGTAGTAAAATGTGAGGTACGGTTTTTAAAAAGGACGCTATCTTGAAGTGAGTGCACACTGAGCACATAAGTGTCCAAGGGATGAAGAGCACAGATGAGCTATGCATGTGGAGGCATTTGAAACAGACGAGGAGAGCATTTTGTCTGGAGGAAACTGACTTGTCTCTCTTTGGGGTTTTCACTTAGGGCTCTTCACCTAGGGCTCTTCAAGGTCAGACAAAAAGAACTTGAATTTGATGTCAAGAGCAGAGGGGTGCTGTGGGAATTTGTGTTGAAGCCTTAGAATACTACTTTTGGGTTGGCAGGGAGAAAGAAAATAAATGGGGTGAGGCATTTTTCCTCAAGTGAAAAAGTTCCATTAATCTCTTCTTGAAAATTTACAATATGTCTTTCAGCTTAACTCTTGAACTGAGAAGTTCAAGACGCTATTCAAGTTCAAGATGATGCTATTGTGTAAACAGCTAATCACACCGCCTTTTTTCTGTCACAGATTGCCTTCTCCCAGCACAGCAATTTTATGGACCTGGTACAGTTCTTTGTGACATTCTTCAGGTAATTTTACCTACATAAACTGTATCTTTTCTTTTGATTCAGGTACTTAATTCTATTAATTATCAGCTCATAAAAGATAAATAATCCTGTGTTTGCACAACAGGTTCAACTAACTTTATATATGCTCCTGAAAAGTTGCAGTAATTAAATTCAGTCTAATCTGATAAAATAAGAACATTTGGTTTGTGTGTTCTGGCTTTTTGAGGAAGCTTTTCAGGTACCCTATCTAAATTATCTAAAATATAGATAATTTAGCTGTTCATATGGGGAGATTTGGGGGTTGAAACAACAATTAATAATGATTTCTGGTGTGTGCCACATATATGCTGCTGCTTGTTCAAGAGATTATTCAGGAGATTATCCAGAGCTTTAAAGCTAAAAACTAAAAGGCTCTTGGAATTATTTTATTTTTAAAGGGCTTTTTTTTGTGTGCAGTTTATTTTTTATGAAAATACCATGTACACATAATTGGAAAAAACAAATGCTACTTATCTTACAAGAAAAAGCAGCAGCATCATGTCCTACACCTTCCCACCCCCTTCCTCCCCCCAGTTTAATTTGTTTAGCTGTTTTTTCCCTCTCCATGGTTACACTATTTCTTGATTTCTTAGTTCGGTTATCTTTCAATAACTACAGTCCAACTATAAATATGAGATTTGTTATGTTACCTCACCCAGCAACTCCCCCTACACTACAAACACATACAAATCCCCTTCCTCCCACTCATGATGTAATACAGTTACATCACAGTGTTTGGCTAAATCAGTCATCCCTGTTGGTTGTTATAACCATAAAACTCCCATTCATAGCTAAATTAAGCTATGATTATACTTCCCCATCTTTTGGATGGGGGAGTCACACTTTCCTCATCCTAAATGTAATATTTGCCATATGTTGTTTTTTTTTTTAATTGTTTGGTTTTCTATGCACTAGCCCTCATTTATCCCTGTACTCCGATATCACTGGAAAATCTCAGTATGGTCCAACACAAGCTGGTACTTTTGGCTTTAGTTTCTCTTGGGGATGTCTGCCCTAGAACCCTCCAGCCTGCTGCTCCCAAGTGACCAGATCTTGAGGCCTGCTGCACAACTGTCATATTGGGAATCTCTTCTGCTTTCCTCTTGTATTGAAGTCTCTGTTTCCTGGACCTCATATCTTGGCCTTGCTATTTATTTCCTCCTTTGGGTGGAGCACATTCTTGAGAAGGTAACTTTTCTGTGACCTTCCCGGTCTGAAAATGTCTTAATTTTACCCTCACATTTGATTGAAATTTGAACACAGAATTCTAGGTTGGAAGCCATTTCCTGTTAGAATTTAAAGCATTATGCTATTTCTTTAGCTTCCAGTAATATTGAGAAGGCTAATGCCATCATAATTCCCACTTATCTCTTTAAAAAAAATTATAAAATTACACAAGCACAAGTGTCTAGCTCAGTGAATTATCACAAATTGAACACAGTCATGTAACCACTAGCAGGACAAGAGATATGCTGTTACCAGTACCCTAGAAGCTCCTGTTTCCATCAATCACAACCCCTCCCTTTTCCCCAAAGGTAACTATTTACCAGACTTCTAAATCTAAATATTGAATTTGCCCATTTAAAAATTTTATATAAATTAAATCACAACAGAAAAATTTTTTATTAATGTATCATTGATACACAATCTTTTGAAGGTTTCACATGAGCAACAATTGTGGTTACTTCATTCACCCATATTATCAAGTCACCCCACACATACCCCATTGCAGTCATGTCCATCAGTGTAGTAATATGCTGTACAGTCACTACTTGTCTTCTCTGTGCTATACTGCCTTCCCTGTGACCCTGCTACATCCCTACAATATGTGTCTTAATCATAATGCCCCTTGATTCCCTTCTCCTTCCCCACCCACCCTCCCCAGCCCCTTCGCTTTGGTAACCGCTGGTCCCTTCTTGGAGTCTGTGAGTCTGCTGCTGTTTTGTTCCTTCAGTTTTGTTTTGTTTTTACATTCCACAAATGAGTGAAATCATTTGGTACTTGTCTTTCTCCGCCTGGCTTATTGCACTGAGCATAATACCTCTAGCTCCATCCATGCACAACAGAAATTTTAAAACAGTTTGAATGATGAAGAAAATTTTAAGATGTGTGGGATGCAGTTTAAGTTGTACTTAGAGGGTTTAGCTTTAAATTGGTGGTTCTCCACCTTAGCTGCACAGTAGAATCTTACAGGGAGTTTTTAATGCCCAAACCACATCCCAGACCATTTACATCAGAATCTCTGGGAATGGGACTCAACCATTTGAAAGTTCCCAGGTGATTCCAACATGCAGCTGAAGTTGAGAATCACTGTATTATGAAGGCATATATTGGAAAAAAAAACACCCCTCTCAATAAATCAGAAAAAGAGCTGCTAACTAAACCTAAAGAAGAAAGGAATATAAATAGAACAAAAATTAATGATATAGGTGATTAGGTACAGTAGAAAGGATTGAAAGAACCACAGTTGGATCTTTGCAAAGAGTAATATTGATAAACCTCCAGAAGATCCACCAAGAAAAAGAGAAGGTATAAATAATATCAGAAATTAGAAAGGAGGCATTAGTCCAAATCCTTCAGACACTTTTCTCCTCCAGAGGAGTATTTTATGAGCAACTTTATATAAATAAACTTGAAAATAGAATAGATGGGATGGCACAATTAAAAAAAAGCAGAAACTACTTACAACTTACCAAAACTTTCACAGAAGAAATAGGAACCTGAGTGGTTTAAACAATACGTAATTTTTAATTTTCCCACAACAATAACTATAGGCCCAGGTGGCTTCACTGCTAACTTGTAATCTTTTAAGGAAGAAATATTATCATTACTAACTGACTCTTCTAGAGAACAGAAAAAGAAGGAATATATCCCAATTCATTTTATGAACTTAGCACAATCACCAAGAATATGATGAGAACGAGTTTACAAACCAGTCTCATTCATGAATGAGGAAACAGAAACCCACTAATAATATAAAAAGGCTACTATATTATGACACAGTTGGGCTTAATCCAGGAATTGCAAGGTTGATTTGGCATTAGAATATCAGTCAATATAATTCATAATAATTGCATGAAGTAGGAAAATGATATAATGGGAGAAGGTATTTGATAATATTTAATATCATTCATTAAAAACTTGTAAATTATGAATAGGAGGAAACTTCTTTAAATCTGATATATATATGTATAGTAATTATATAGAGCTATTATCTATATAGTAAATGTATACATATATATATATATACATATATACCTACACACACACACACACACACACACACACAATATATAAAGCCAACAGTAAACCACATTCTTAATGTTAGATGCTCTCCCTTTGTGTTTGGGAACAAGACAAAGATGTCACTATCACTTACTTCACTCAACATTGTGATAGAGGTTCTAGCCAGTACAGTAAGACAAGAAAAATCAAAATACATAAGAACTGGAAAAGGAAAAAAAATCATTACTTACAACATGACTGTAGTCATAGGAATTCAAAGAACCTACAGAAGAAGTATTAGAATTAAAAGGTCAATTCAGCAAAGTTGCTAGACAAAAGGGCAATATTAAAAAATCAGTTTAGAGGCGTACATCTTTTGCAGCTCTTACCAGTAAGGGCAGATGCTGGCATGAAAACCATACAATTATATTTCCCATAGTAAACCCTTCGGTGCTCTCCTCCCCTTCCTACCATGAAAGGAGAAATCCCGGGAGCAGATGGCCTTGTGTCAAGATTCATCTACGTCCTGATGGGCCCACTTCTGCCTGCCATAAGCTGATGATGTTGAGAAAGAGAGTTGTCAAATTACCAATTTGCCTTTTTTGCTATAAAATTTACTTAAAATGTATATTTTTTTACTTTGGTTATTTAATGCATTTTGTTCTCTTGAGTGTAAGAGACCCAGCATTCTGCATAGCCTTTAGTTTCTGGATGATGACATCTGCACTAAGAAATAACATTTGCATTCCTTCAGTCTTCGAGGGAGAGAAAAGACTCTAATAAAGACATTTGGCATTTCTGGGTGGGGAGGACCGATTACATTTCTATATTTCACCAACAAAAAATGAAAAATACATATGTTTCTGTTATTTTGATAATAAAATTGTTCAAAATTACAGCATCTCTAGATCAAGAAAAGAATGGCCAAGAAAAAATTGAGAGGGTGGGGAGACAGCCCACTGGCCCTCCCATGTTATAAATATTGTGTTGGGCTAGGTGACCAGTGTAACACTAGCACAAAGTCAGATTGACCAGTGGAACATGATACATAACCAAGGGAACAAATACTTCATTCAATTTTCAGAGAACTTTCATGTTTAGAACAACCTGGGTGTATGAATCAACATTTTCAAATCTGAATTTTATGAAATCTTAAATACAGATCAGATGTTTTCTGGTAAACATTTAGCATTCAGATTGAGATGTGCTTATAAGATACACACTGGGTTTTGAAGACTTAGTAGAAAACAAGAATGTAAAACTATCTCAGTAATTTTTATATTGTTCACATGTTCAACTGATGTTTTGGCTATCCTGGGTTAAATAAAATTGTATTATTAAATTAATTTCATCTGTTTCTTCTTTTTAATGTGGCTACTAGAACATTTAAAATTACATATGTGGCTCACATTAAATTTCTTTGAACAATGATGATATATAGGTAACAGGGAAAAAAATAATAGGGACAACACAAAAAGATATGAAATAATGGTGAATAAATCTAAGAAGTATTTTAAAGCCAAATATTAAAACCTAATTCAGACTTTTTCAAGCTTGAAGACAAGAATTCTTACATTATAAAATACCAAAGGTATTTTATGTTCATAGTAAGATTTCAGATAGCATAAAAATAAAATAAAAATTTAGCCTTTCCCTAATCCTGCTTTTCAGAAATTTCCACTGTTAATATTTTGGTATATATGTTTCCAGAATTTTTTTCCCTTTGTATATACACTGCACATGAGCTGGGGTTTGTCTGATTCTTTAGTTTATAAAATGTGCTACCACCTCACTTGCTGTTCTGTAACTTGCTTTTTTTTTACTCAGTGGTCTGTGGCTGATTTTTCCTCGTTTTTCTAAACAGCTTTTCCCATAGTTATGAGTACCATATTTTTATTTAGCCATTGGTTTTCGAATCTTAGATTGTCCTGTTTTTGTTACACATCTTTGCGTTTTTCTATGAATATCTGAGATAGTTTTTTATCTTATAATTGCTACCTGAAAATGAAAAAACACTGACAAATGGCCCCCCAGAACAGTTGAACGAATGTGCACTCTGCAGCAAGAATGTAATTTCCCTTAACTCTTTCTGCCTGTTTCTCTTGCTCTTGCTATTCCTCAGCAGCACTAGAAATTGTTATTTTAATTTTGCCAGTCTGGGAGGTATCACTGGGATCTTGTTTTAATTTGGATTTCTTTGATTAGGAGTAATCATATCCTTTGCTCATATTTCTTTGGGGATGTCTACCTTTTTGTTACTGAAGTTTGAGATCTCATTATTTTTGTGACTGTTAACGTGTTTGTGTGTTCAGTACATTTTGGGGTTTTTCACCAAGCAGATCCGTCAGTCTTTTCCTCTATTTCTTCCTGAGTATTCTATTGTTTTTTCATATTTAGGTCTCCCTTTATCCATATGAATCTATTTGGATATAGTTTAACTATTTTTCCAAATGGACAGACTTCAGAAACTTGTTCGCGAATCAAGCAGGGTATTAATTAATTACGTTGACTCCAAGGCCACAACACCCACTAGGCCACGAATTCACTCTCTATAATTTCCTTTTTCAAAATATGCCCAGTTTAGCCCACCGGAACTGAGTGGGGACATGCATCACAGGACCTCTGTCCTGGTGATGCAATGCTAGCAATATGGGATGCTGGAAATTTAATGGAATTGCCTCCCATTCACAAGGAAATCTCTTCTTTCCACAGAAATGTAGATTCTAAAAGGAACCTGCCTACACTCATGTTACACTCAGATTAAAATCCCAAGATCTCCTCCCACCTTTCCAGCATTTTTTCTTTTTGCTTGGTGCCAGGCAGCCAGGACATGAGCCATCTTCATGGTTCCTCCACAGTAGAGCCAAAGAATCATCCTATATGCATGCAAATCCAGTGTGTCATGAATCTTTGCCCTGGGACTTCCACCAATTTATGAGTCCTTCAAAGAGAGTTGTCATTTCCTTCCATTTTGACCGTGTGAGCAGCAGGGCCCAGAGGGGTGATGCTATTACCTAGTTCTCTGCATGTTCCTCAAGGGTGCTGACCCGTCATATTCCTACTACTACAAACCCAACCCAATTGTCCACTCTGAAAGGTTATTTTGCCGCGACCCTCCTTCCCCAAAATAACTCAGGGAGGCACCAACCCACACAAGAGATTTTAATGGCTGAAAAAGAAAATAGGTGTCTCTAAGTGGAGAGCAGCAACTTGTGGGTGAGGAAGCCCGTTTTTGAGGAGTTGGGGTGGGTGTGTCCTGCTGTGGGGACGTTGGTGATTGGGTCTTAGGGGGTGGTGTGACCATCTGGCCCCGGGGAAGCCCAGAGGCTGCAGTAAATGAAACAAAATGGTGGCTCCCGATCTCAAGATGGCGGGCACCTTAACACGCTGGAATTTGCCTTCATTCCCATCTTTTTCTTTTCTTAATAGGGGCCCCTTGGGAACTGGGCATAGAATCTCATTCTTTAGCTACGTCCTTTAGATTCTGGGGTTGGCGAGGCCATTGCTGTAGAGTTGGGGAAGGGCGGGCATCTTGAGATGATTCATGACGTCATCATAGCTGGTTTTGTTATTCTTCATGAGAAGGTCCTGATAGTCCTGGAGGAGTAACTGGTTGACAGTACGGCTAGAAATTTTCAAAATTTGATTTTGAATGAATTTTTGGAATTGGTTTTCTGACAGCTAGTATGAGGGTGTTGTAAGGGGAATTGGCTGGTCTCAAAAGGCCTTTTCATAGGAGTTCTTGGATGATGAGTTGTAAACCTAATAGGCTTTTGAGAGGTAAGGGGTATTGAGATTGTGAGGGGAAGGAGGTAGGGTTTTGATGGTCATGGGTGGGCAGGTGGTGATGGAGGAGGTAGAGGTGTCCCAGACTATGGGGTTTACCTGGCAAGGGGGTAAGGGAAAATGCGAGGGAGGTGGGTCTGGAATGGTTTGGAGAGCAAGTAGAAAAGGGATTGAAGGCGAGTCGGGGTTGCAGCATGGGCCAAAGGGAAAGGTGATAGTGGCCCCTAGCTTGGATAAAAGGTCCCTTCCCATAAGGGGAACCAGACAACAGGGAAGCACTAAAAAGGAATGAGAGAGTAACGCCCTTAAAGAGGCAGTGAAGCATGGGAGTTTGTAAAGGTTGATAGGGTATGCCCTCTACCCTGACTATAGAGGACCGTGAAAGGGAAGTGGGCACCCAGAACTCCTTCAGGACTGAGTAAGTAGCTCCGGTGTCTAATAGGAAGGAGAGGGGCTTGCCTGCTACAACAATGATCACCCTGGGCTCCCGCAAAGTGATGTTAGTAGCCGGGTGTGGGAGTCCCGGGCCCCCTCAGTCGTCGGTGGCTAGGCCCAGAAGGTCTATAGGTGGGTTGTTGGAGCTGAATGGCCTGGCACCTCTCGGTGTGTGAGGACAGTCGGCAGCCCAATGTCCCTCCTGATGGCATTTAGGACATGGATCGGAGGGCTTCTGGGGATTTGGGCAAGCTCTAGCCTAATGTCCTGATAGGCCACATTTAAAACATGGACCAGGAGGCTCTCCTGGATGTTTCTTGGGAAGCGGGGTTACCCAGGTTCCAGGGGTTGGGACAGGCTGGAACACCTTAGCCATCATTTGGTATTTTTGTTTATGGGCTTTATCATCTCTTCCATTGCACACCTTGAAGGCTACTGCCAGGACTTCTGCCTGGGGAGTCAAGGGTCCCCTCTCTAGGCGTTTAAGTTTAGCTTTTATGTCGGGGAAGCTCTGGGAGAAAAAGTAAGTCATAAATAGTTGTCTCCCTTCTGGGGTCTCAAGGTCTAAATTGGTATACTGTAGAAGGGCTTTAGTAAGATGGTCTAGGAATATGGAGGGGTTTTCATTTTTATCTTGGATAATTTCTTGGGGTTTCTCATAATTGATAGCTTTATTTATTGGCTGACCTCTTGAGATCCGCCATGAGACAAATGATAAATTGATCTCGGCTAATGACTCCCCCCAGGGGTGTTGTAATCCCAATTGGGGTCTTGATCGGGAACTGCCTCAGCACCAGTAGGGTGAGCGGGTGTGGTTTGGTGGACTTCATTGGCATAAGTTTTAGCCTGTTCCCAGACTCACCTGCACTCCTCAGGTAGAAGGGTATTGGACAGGATCATGTGTACATCATGAAAGGTTAGATCATACGATTGGGTCAGGTACTGGAATTCCTTTATATTGAAGTGGCTGGGTTGGAGGTGAAGGAGCCCAATCTCTTTTCTATTTGAGACAGGTCAGAGAGGGAGAAAGGCACATGGACCCGAACGCCTTCTGTGCCTTCTACCTCTCATAGTGGGGCCATGACTTGGGTACGAGAGCAAGTAACTGGGGGCTTGGTAGGGGATCTTGGGGTGGAAGGGGAACTGGTTGCAGTTGAGGAGGTGGCATTGCTGCGCCGCTGCTGACGGGAGTTTGTGGTGGAAGACCTAGGGGAGGTTGAGCGGGAGGAGGAGGCTGTGCAGGTTCCGTGGCGACACCAGGCAGACCGGGTGGTTGAGGAGGAGGAGGTGCTGTAGGGATTTGGGGTCGGTAGGGTGGGGGTTCGTCATCGGGGTCAAAGTCAGAGAATGTAGTGGGATCTGGTTTGTTGGAGGGTGAGGACTTTAGGGTGAGTAGTAGGTGTTTAGGATTGCAAGGGAGACAGAGGACTTGGTTCAGAGGTAGGAGAAAGCCTGGACATAAGGAATCTCTTTCCACCTTCCCGTACGCTCACAGAAGTTATATAAATCTCAGAGAATGTTAGGATGTAAAAGCCATTGGGTGGCCACTTGGACTGATTATCTTGGGAATATTGTGGCCAGACCTCTTTACAGTAATGAATAAGTTTAAAAGGTTTGAGGTTGGGAGTTAAGCGCAGGGGTTTGAGATTATCGAGTAAACATCCCAATGGTTGAGTCCATGGGGATAGAAGGGCCAGTTCCCATGGTGAGAATGAGACTGTTCACAGATCACAAAGGCGTCTCAGAGTGATAAGGAAAGGTTGAGAAGACCAAACACGGCTAGGGGGTCATCACCACCTCTAACCGGGTGATCTAGGCGAAAAACGCCGAGGAGGCTCGGTACCTGGTACCAGGAGTTTTACAAGTAGATAAAGGGAGACCGGGCCTCAGTGAATGAGGATTCTCACCATAGGGAGGCAGAGAAGGGTCGACTATGGGGATCAACCATGGTCGTGAAGGCCATGGCTGGGGGTTCCCCTGCCCCAGAGGAGACCACGGGGGTGCCGGACATTCAACGGTCACTTCCCAGATTCCACAGGGGCATTTAAGTCGACCCCGAAGGGAAACTTAACCAAATCGGAGGCCGGTGTTGGGCGGTAGATCGAGCAACCGGGGAGATGGAAGGTGGGTTCGTGGAGGAGGATCGGCTCCCAAGGCAGCTCAAATTCCCGGAGGAAGAGCAAGGTCAATAGGAGAGCCTCAATCCAAGTCAGGGCACCATTGAAAGGGTATCTTGCTGCGACCCTCCCTTCCCTGAAATAACTCAGGGAGGCACGAACCCACACAAGAGATTTTAATGGGTGTCTCTAAGTGGAGAGCAGCAGCTAACAGGTGCGGAAGCCCGTTTTTGAGGAGTTGGGGTTGGGTGTGTCCTGCTACGGGCACATTGGTGATTGGGTCTTAGGGGGGTGGTGTGATCATCTGGACGTTGGTGACTGGGCCCCAAGGGGGCGGTGCGACCATCCGGCCCCGGGGAAGCCCAGAGGCCGAGGTAAACGAAACAAAATGGTGGCTCCTGATCTCAAGATGGTGGGCGCCTTAGCTCGCCCGGAATTTGCCTTCACACTCTATGAAGCCTTCTGACACATTCACCCCAGAGTCCACCCTTCTTTGGCTCTGCCCTACTCATGTTTTTATGATGGCATTTAATTACCCTTTAATGTAGTTAGTAGCAGTCTAGACCTTAAGGGCACCCCATACACAGACAAACCTGCCATTTGACAAGCAAGATGAATGGCCAATTAGAAGCCTCTCCTACAAGTTCTAAATTGAGTTCTGAGAGCCTGAAACAGTAACCTCATGACTGTCAGCCCTGGCTATACCTTAGAACTACCTGAGAATACTGATTTAATTGGTCTGGAGTGGGAGCTAATTGTTGTTATAGTCTAAAAGCTCTCCAGTGATTCTTATGTTTAGCTGGCATTGAGAAACCCTGACTTCATTAAGAGTTGTATGAATTCAGGGGCTAGGGCAGTATTACATCCATCACATGCAAGCTAAAGCATAGGAGTTCAGATGGGAAAGAACACATATAACCACTGTGGGGATGTGGCCATGGCCAAGCCTCCCAGCAGCCTCATGGTTCCAGTTCCTACAAGAACTAGCTGCTTTAAGGTCTTGAGAGAGCCCCGTAATAACTCCCCTACAACCATCCACTTATCTCATAGGTAGTAGTTATCAGGGGTTTAAATTATAGGAACAATTTTTAGAAATTAATCTTCTTTGTTTCTGGTACCATTTTTTGTGTCCCAATGACTTCCCCTTTGTTGGATGTTGCTGGTGTGGTGGTGGTGGTATGATGCAGAATTATATCTTGGAATAATTCTCTCAGAAGAGATCTGAGAAAGAACTTGACACTTGGCAGGGGCAGCGAAGGACTCATTGAGTATGAAGACTGGAGTCTTGAGTTTTGCAACTTTCTCTTCTCTTTTGTTGCTTCCTCTCCTTTAATTCTATCTGCTTGAATTCTAGAAATATCTGTTAGAAGAATGAGGGAGATTCTGGGTCTGTCCTCTGTGTTTCTTAGATCTTACTTTCTTTCTCATTTTCCTTTTGCACAGCGTGCTAGGTGAGCTCCTCCGCAGTGTTTTCCAGCTTATTGCTGTAATCCAGAGTTGAGGCCATTTCTTTTGTTGAACCCATCTGATGAGTATTTTTTTAATGTTTGCTTATTTTCTAATACATTTTTCCTTGTAGTCTCTTTCAGTTTTATAAATGCAATTTCCTATTCCTTTGTGAAATTAATAATATTTTATTGTATTTTGAGGTCTTATTTGTGCTCTTAATAATTGTTTCTCGGATGTTTGGGTTTTTGTTTTTTGGTACCTCTCTTTCACAATGTTGGCTTTCCTCAAAATGTCTGACTTTTGGTTGTATTGAAGAGTTCACATTTGCCTGTGTGTGGATGCCATTTCTGTGTTTCTCGGATGTTTGGGTTTTTGTTTTTTGGTACCTCTCTTTCACAATGTTGGCTTTCCTCAAAATGTCTGACTTTTGGTTGTATTGAAGCGTTCACATTTGCCTGTGTGTGGATGCCATTTCTGTGTGTCCCCTCCAGTGAGTATGGAGTAGAGACAGAATGTGCCACTGGGTTGGGTGTACTGTGAGTTTATTTTCTGAACGAGACAGCCGCCATCCTGCCTGCCTGCCTGCCCAGCCCTGGGACCAGAGCTGCCTTAGCTGCTGTCTTCTGTTGCTCAGCACAGGCAGAGATGGGGAAGAAGCCACCTGGTGTGGCCACTCTGAATGCAGCCCCACATAAACACTCTGCCAGTTTCCTCCCTTGTCATATTCATTGGCTCTAGGTTGAAGCACTTTTGATTTTGTTTATTTCTTTCTTTTAATTTTTAGAGATTTTATTTGTTTAAGCAGTTTTAGGTTTACAAGAGAATTGAGAGGAAGGTACAGAGATTTCCCATATAGCCCCTGCCTCACACATGCACAGCCTCCCCCACTGTCAGCATCTCACCAGACTTCTACATTTTTACTGAAGATGAACCTGCACCATAATCATCCAAAGTCCATATTTTACTGTGTGGTTTGCTCTCAATTTGCATCAGTCCATCTGATGAGTTCTTCTTTAGTGTTTGCTTTTTATTTCTAATATATTTTTCCTTATAGCCTATTTCAGTTTTATGAATGCAGTTTCCTATTCTTTTGTTAGATTAATATTTTATTTTGAAGTCTTATTTTGTGCCCTTTTGGGTTGCACAAATGTATAATGGCATATATCCATCATTATAATCTCATACAGAGTATTTTTACTGCCCTGAAAATCCTTGTGCTGGAGTACCGTTTTCAATTTTCAGCCTTCTATAGTCTAGCTTCCATCTCCACATGTGATCTAAATTTTTGGTGGTTTTTGAGGGCAACAAGCACATCTCTCTCGCCAAATCCAAAAAGTACTTTTCAGTTCTCATCTTTGACTTCTCAATGGTACCAGACAACTGGCCACACCTCTCAGTGAGACTCTTCTGGCCTCTGTGAGCCCATGCTGCCCGAGGCCACTCCTCCTTGAACCTCCCTTTCTTAGTCAACCTCTCACTGTGGATCTTCTTCCAGAACTTGACCCTAGCCATCTTCTCACTCTGCTCTCTGATTGAATTCTGCCATCCCCATCTGAAGCATAATGTGCTCAGAAGTGAACTTTTTGATCCTTCCTCACTGTCTTCCCCACATCACTAATTGGCAGCATGATGCTGCCAGCTCTGAGTCGATTCTCTCCCTTCCACATGGAACGGCACTCCCTCACCACATCCCAGCACCTAGAGCCCTGTATCTGTATCTGTCTGCTCCACCTCCACCTCCATCCACCCCCACCCCTAGCCTCACCCAAACCATATAGTCTCATCTGGACTATATCAGTTGCCTTTGACCCCTCTACAATCCACAAAAAGTCCAGAGGAGACCTTTAAAATGAATTGGCTTTTGTCTATCACTTACCTCAGATGCAGTGGCTTTGCACTGTATCTAAAATTAAAACCAGGGTACTGCATAAACTGGCCTTTGTTCACCTCTCATATTCATCTTACGCAACTATTCTCTGCATTCCCCCTATGTGGGCTGCCTTGTATTTCTTCAAAAGCACCAAGTTGTTTCCCACCTCATAGCATTTGCATATTTTTTTTCTTTCTGGAGCATTCTTCTCCCTACCCTTCACCCATACACTTTTTTTTTTGGTATTATTAATGTACAATTACATGAGCAACATTGTGATTACTAAAATCCCCCTATTATCAAGTCCCCACCACATACCCCATTACAGTCACTGTCCATCAGTGTAGTAAGATGCTATAGAATCACTACTTGTCTTCTCTGTGTTATACTGCCTTCCCCGTATCCCCCCCACGCCCCGCTACATTATGCATGCTAATTGTAATGCCCCTACCTCTTTTTCCCCCTTATCCCTCCCTTCCCACCCATCTTCCCCCGTCCCTTTCCCTTTGGTAACTGTTAGTACATTCTTGGGTTCTGTAAGTCTGCTGCTGTTTTGTTCCTTCAGTTTTTTCTTTGTTCTTATACTCCACAAATGAGTGAAATCATTTGATACTTGTCTTTTTCCACCTGGCTTATTTCACTGAGCATAATACCCTCTAGCTCCATCCATGTTGTTGCAAATGGTAGGATTTGTTTTCTTCTTATGGCTGAATAATATTCCATTGTGTATATGTACCACATCTTCTTTATCCATTCATCTACTGATGGACACTTAGGTTGCTTCCATATCTTGGCTATTGTAAATAGTGCTGCAATAAACATGGGGCGCATATATCTTTTTCAAACTGGGCTGCTGCATTCTTAGGGTAAATTCCTAGGAGTGGAATTCCTGGGTTAAATGGTATTTCTACTTTAAGTTTTTTGAGGAACCTCCACATACTGCTTTCCACAATGGTTGTACTAATTTACATTCCCACCAGCAGTGTAGGAGGCTTCCCCTTTCTCCACATCCTCGCCAACATTTGTTGTTGTCTGTCTTTTGGATGGTGGCCATCCTAACTGGTATGAGATGATATCTCTTTGTGGTTTTAATTTGCATTTCTCTGATGATTAGCGATGTGGAGCATCTTTTCATGTGCCTGTTGGCCATCTGAATTTCTTCTTTGGAGAAGTTTCTGTTCAGCTCCTCTGCCCATTTTTTAATTGGCTTGTTTGCTTTTTGTTTGTTGAGGTGCGTGAGCTCTTTATATAATTTGGATGTCAACCCCTTATCAGATATGTCATTTATGAATATATTCTCCCATACTGTAGGATGTCTTTCTGTTCTACTGACGGTGTCCTTTGCTGTACAGAAACTTTTTAGTTTGATATAGTCCCACTTACTCATTTTTGCTTTTGTTTCCCTTGCCCGGGGAGATATGTTCATGAAGAAGTTGCTCATGTTTATGTCCAACTTTGCCTATGTTTTTTTCTGAGAGTTTTATGGTTTCATGACTTACATTCAGGTCTTTGATCCATTTTGAGTTTACCGCCCATACACTTTTATTTATTGCTTGGTTTTTCCAAACAACAACCAATTATCTGACATTAACTGAGTGTCTACAATTCAATTTAGTTCTGATACTACCTGGAATTAGCATAGACTTCATAGGGTACAGGCTTAATTCAACAATACTGCCCCCACTTCAATGTCAGCCATGAATGGGTCCCCAAGCCAGCACACTTCTGACTACCCTACTATAAATTTGAGGTTCCTGTGACTCTCACCTCAGATTCAACAGTTTGCTAGAATGACTCACAGAACTCAGGATATCACTACTTAAAATCACAGTTTTGTTATAAAGAATATAACTCAAGAACAGCCAAGTGGAAGAGATGCATAGGGCAAGGTATGGGGGTAAAGGGGGGAGTGCAGAGCTTCTATGCTCTCCTTGGGCATGTCGCCCTCATCATTCATCAGTGTGTTTACCAACCCAAAAGCTCCCCCAAACTTCATTGTTCCACATTTTTTCAAGGTTTCATTACATAGGTATGAATGATGAAATTATTGGCCTTTGGTGATTGAACTCAGCCTCCTGCCCTCCTGCCCTCCCCAGGGAGGAGCGGGCTGAACATCCCAACTGCGTGATCATTCATTGTTTTTTCTGATGACCAGGCCCCATCAAGCTATTTAGGTACCGCTCTCCCATGAGTACATTCATTAGCCCACAAAAACACTCTAGTGAATTACATCTCAATAAGCCTGTTACAAAAAATAGTTCATTCAGACTCAGAGGCCCTGTCAGTTTTTTCATTATACCCTTCTGTATTGAATAAATTACTTTGTACAAAAAGCTAGTAAAGGTATATTTAAAAAAATTTTTTTAATTAAAAAAGGAGGCCTTTCCTTTTTAATGCCAAGTAACAGTCTGTGTAAAGATGAATCACAATTTATTTATCTGTTTGCCTCTTGTTGGACATTTGGGCTGTTCCCAGTTTAGGGATATTACAAATAAAGCTGTTATGAACATTTGTGTGAAAAAGGTGGAAGGGGGTTATTGCTCATGAAATTTCCAGGCTCTTTAGGAGCTCTGTGCCAGGAACGCTGGACAAAGACCAAATAATTATGTTGTTTATTATACCAAACTCATCCCTCAGATCTTGGCATAGTATCACTATCTCCAAAATTCCATCTTGGAACCCCCAAACTATATTGTGTCTCCTTGTTCTCACCCATAGATGTTTTTCATCATGGTACTTACTTTTTTATATCTATGTCCAGTTAGATTCTGAGCTTCAAGAGAGCAGGGACACTGTCCCTTTTGTTCACTCCTACACACAAATAGACCTTCAGCATCTATCGCATAGTCATGCTCAAATGTATGTGGAAAGTAAACTAGACCTTGGGGAGAAGTGCAGGGTCATGAGGAACACTAGCACCAGCCTCTCCGAGGGAAAAGTGCTGATGGTGCTGGCTGGTGGCTGGCTTTAAGCGGATGCAGAGGCCATATGCTAAGTCAGTAGCTCCAGTTGGCAGGGGTGCTATGTCCTTGGGACGGGTGTAGGGAATGAGATGACCCTGCTGCCAAGTGCCAACCCAGTGAGGATTAGTCACTTTGAGGACTGGTGGAAGACTGGATGACACCGTCAGAATTGATGGGGAACATCCTTAGGGACCATGGAATCTCATATAGGTAACAAGGACAGATGGTCTTTCCATCACCTCTCCCATTTGAAAGGAATCCAGAACTTTGGTTTTTCTGGATTGTGTTTAAGAACCAAGAATGATGATCTTTTAGCCAAGAACAGAGCCCTTTTTATGAGCATGGGGGAGAAAATACTTTCCCAGAGCGAGTTAACCAGGTCCCAAAGGATCCACATGAAACCTATCAGGGGAGGAAGAAAGATAACCCTAACACTCTGAAGAATAACTCATTTAATACAGGAAAGAGATTCAGAGTGGGGCTAAGGGTGACCCAGATGAGAACATCAGCGTGAGGTCAGCTAAAAAAAGTACTTCCAGTCTCAGGCACAGCAGAGTTCTAGATGTGGCAAGCTGTTAAGGCCAGTTTGTGTCTCAGTGGGCTGCTTCTCCAGACTCCAGTAGGGGGCTTGTGTATAAAGTGGGAAATTTTAAGACTTTAAAACTTGCCCACTCTAAGAGTCAAATGAGGTAATGTATGCAAAGGGGCTTTGTGTCTGGGGGTGATGTGCCAGAGTGGTCAGGATGATGGCTGTGAGTGGTAAAAGGAGAGACAGACTAACACTGAAAATCTGCATGGCTGGATTAGAGGTGCCTTAGAGAGGGCAGCAGGTGAGAGAGGATAAAAAGGAGAAACAGGTTTTTTCATGTGAAACCTTCATAAGAGTGTATATCAATAATACCTTAATAAAAAAATTTTTAATGAAAAAAAGACATGAGCAGATGATAGATGATAGAAAAATAGATGAAGCAAATATGGCAAAATAGTAAGTTTTGAATCTGGGTAGGTTAGTGTATATACAGATGCTCACTGAAATATTTTTTCTATTTTGCTATTTCAAATTATTCATAATAAAGTTCTTTCAAGCATTAAAAAAAAAGGAGAAACAGGTGATGTCACTCCACCCAGCCAAAACAAGGGAATTTAATGGGAATCCTTGATGTGGGCGAGATACAATGTTTTTGTAAAACTTATTATCTGAACTTCTGCTAAGACTTGCCAGATTGATGGCAGACATTGTGACAAATCTATGACTTGCTGACCATTTTATTATCCAGAAGACAGACTGATATGGGGTCCTATCACTCTGGATCCAATTCTAACCAGAATAGTGAAGTGCAAGATCACAGGAACTTGGGAAGAAGCAGTGGTATCTCGGTGTTCAGGCTGGCTCAGAAATCAAGGCCAGGCCAAGAAATGCATATGTAGTTACAGGAAAGCTAGACTTGTAAGGGGGGGAAAAACAACGATTATTAAAGGCCTTGCCCTCTAGAAGGAAAGTTGATGATGCTCTCAAAGATACTGATACTATTCTAAGCTGCGGAATTAAAAGTAAGCTGGTGAGAGAGAGAGTCCTCAAACACTGAGCTCTCAATTCTTGACTTTTCAAAAATACATACAAAAGATAGGTGTGAATTTTTTTAGAATAATCTCAGAAAAGTTCAAGCCTCTGATAAGTAGGTACAGGTTTAGATGAAAGGCCAGAGGAGTCTTATTTTCTCCTTAGGTACAAAGCTGGCAGTAAGTGAGAGACCCGTAGCCTGGGCCCACTGTCCTGGTGTGGAAAGACAAATATATTTCTTTGCTGATCTTTGAGTGACACTGGCAAACGTTAACAGTGGTCAAGGCTAAGCAACCGACATAGAGGGATTCGCTAGATCATTATCTCTACTTTTGTGTATGTTTGAAAATTTCCATTATGCCATGTTTCTTTAAAATACATTGTACTGAAAAATAGAGAAAACAGTTGGTAAGAGGCCCTGAGGTAGGGTGAACATGGAGTGACAGCCCCACCAGTTTGGAAAAAACAAGATGGGACAGGTGTCTGCAAGTGCCGCCTTTTTTGAAATAACTGTTAAGTTCTTCACTGTTGTAATGCCCCAGGAGAAAACACCCACATAGCAGCTTTGAAGGGCCATCCATGTGTGTTACTAGTGTCACTTCTTAGGAAGCTGGAACTAGGTTGTTGGTGTTCTTAATGGGTCTGTTTTATAGATGGAAGCCCCAGCGAGGCCTCAGGGAGAGGGGCACAGACTTACAGTACCGAGCAGTCCCAAGAGAGGCCTCTGAGGCCAACCCATACTCAACCACGTCAGGAGCTTCTCAACCAATTTAGAAGTTCTCATGCTGCTCATGTCCTTCCATGTGGATTTGCTGCCTCCTTGTGTTTATCTGTCAGAATAAAAATACAAAAAGCACTGAAACCAAGACAGCAGGTTACTTTTCTCAGATTCCTTTATTGCCACCTCCTGTACTCCCCAACTTCTTGATGGTGAGGTGCCCCCCAGGACATTCTATATTGGTATCACTCCCTAGGTGACCTCATGCAAACACAGTAGATATGCTGATGATCCCACATGCCATCTCCAGCCCAGACCTGGCATCTAGCTGCCAGGCTCATGTAACTGCCCACGACCTCTCCCCTTGGCTGTTGGGTGGGTATCTCAGAATTCAGCATGTCTCACACTGTCTGCTACCTCACCTGCTCCACACACAGCCTCCCCTGTCTAGGTTGATGGCGAGTTCTGCAGGCCAAAAACCCTGACCTCTCTTTCATACCCTGCATCCAGCCCATCAGGAAATCTGTTGTCTCGAACGTCAAATTATATCCGGGTTGCAAAGTGCTTTTCACATCCCTCCTGCCACCGGCCTGATTTGAACCTTCATCTTCTCTCTCCTAGACTACTGGTGTCCCTGTTTCTGCGATTGCTTCCCTGAAGGGGTCTCCTCTGTGTAACTTATGTCATGGTGTTACTTCTCTGGTCAAAAGCCTATAGTACTGGCTCCTCATCTCACTCAGTAGAATCCAATACCTTTATAATACCTGCAGGCCATCCATGATCTGCCTCTCCTTGCCCCTCTGACTTTTGTCTGTCGTCCAGCTCCCCCAGCTCCAGCCATGCTGGCCGCCTCAGGTTCCTCAAGGAGTCCTGGGCACATCCTCACCTTTGCCTTGGTATGTTTCTGTAGACAGCCTCCTCCAAGTCTTTGCTCAAATCACCTTCTCAAGAATTAAGGCCCACCCACTCTGACCATTCTGCTTTAGAGGGCCAGTGGCACTCCTCAGCCCCCTTCCCCTTATCTTTTTTTCTGTAGCATTCACTACCTTCTAACATGCTCTGTAATTTATTTTGTTTACTGTTTGTCTCCACCTGCTGGAATGTAAACTCTAGGAGGAGAGTATTCTTTTGCTGAATTCATTGATGCATTCTATGAGCCTAGAACATGACCTGTCCAAATAAATTATCTATTAGAGGGCAAACAGAGACTGTCAGGGAGGAGGGAAGACTGGCCCTGTCAGGATAGCCAAGAGGCCCAGCAAGATAGGAACTGAAGGCTCTCCACTGAGTGATGACCCTGGGGGCCCCTTCTCTTTTGTCAGGGAAGCCATTGGAGGGGCCTTCACTCTGGTACATCTTGGGGAAGTGGTGGACTGGGATCCGTGAGGTTTCTAGATGTGAAAGGGCAGAAGTTCAGTCATCCTAGAGGGGCTTTCTTCAGCCTGCCTGGGGGTCAGCGCTTGGGTGTACTGAGGCTGCCATTTGAGAAGGTGATCCCATCTGCAAATGCAGAGCTTGGCCCAGAGGGTCCCTGCCCGCACAGGACCAAGAGCCTCGTGTCTGTGTGACACACTAGAACATACAAGCCCCACTTCTAAGTTAATGAATAAAAATGCCAGGTTTAACTTCAGCAGTTATCTAAGATGTTTATTTGTTAGTCTCATTATTCCTTTAACCAGAAGTCTATCATTCTCTTTGGTGTCAGTAGCTTCTCAAACCTTTCAACGCCTGGTTTACAGATGACAGAACATTAAAATCATTTGCTGTTACAAGACTGCTGGGAATTATTCTCTTCTAGTACTTTTAAGAAAGCTGTCAGCTTGAGTTTGATCAATTCATTTTTTATTAAAAATATATGTATTGGCTTTGTGGAATTATAATTAAATATATATTATATAACTATATCTTCCATGTTTACCATTTCCTTATGAAAAGCTGATCGTTACTTTAATAGTTAACTTTTCTCATTTTTTTAGACTTTACCTGTAAATGTTTGCTTATCCGATAAAATACCATGCTTTTTATGCATTATAGTAATCTCAGAATTATTCTTCTTCTTTGGGATAGGCCATGATGGGCCATTCCACTTAAGGCCCAGTGGGAGGCCAGGGCAGTCTCTGAGCACCTTGTGGGGACAATACAGTGTAGAGGGCAGGTCAGGAAGCTCTACTTATCAATGTCTTCTCACACTGCACTTCCTATGAACCAGAACGTAATTGTGATGACTCATTAGCAAAGTGCTTGAAGTTGGTATTTGGGGATTATTCCCCTGCCTGGCTGGTGGTGTGGATGAGTGTGCCAATTCTGGGGGCTGGGATAATAACTCGGTGCTTTCCTCTCTCACAGTTGTTTCCTCTCTCTGCTCCTGGTGGCTGCTGTGGTTTGGAAGATCAAACAAAGTTGTTGGGCCTCCAGGCGTAGAGAGGTAAGTCTCAGTGGGTCAAGATGAGTGAATCCCTGTAAGCGTTTTCCTTTCTATGTCTTTTAAGCCAGTTTTAGCTACTGGGTGGTAATTGGTAGGCATACTCTCAGTGAGATTAATGCTGCCCTCTGTGCAGTATAGTGTCAGTAGACTTTAATCAGTGCTATATAAAGTGTGATTAGTTCTGCACCACATGGTCTAAACTTTCTAAAAGGAGACCCAAGTGTTGACTTACAGGTGCCAATATTACCCTATCCTTAACTCAGGCTGGAGATCTGAGGGCTTGGTAGCACAGCCTTCCCCAGAGCCTTTCACAAGAATGAGAGTAAAATCAGCCATTTAAGCATCTCAAAAATTTCTCGTTATTCAAGGAAATCCAAGAGTGTGTCTAATTTTTTGCTTGAGTTTTGAATTTCAGTGAGTCTTGATTTCTTTCCAGAGCTGCATTCCAAAAGTAATAAAAAGTCAGATACTTACAGTTGACAAATTAAATAAATAAACATGGTGCAAAATTGCAACCCAAGAACTTTGTTTATTGCACCGCGCACTTATGCTGTCTGTGCCCGTTAGTCTTCCTGTCTACGGCATTGTCGCTACAGGAGGCGCACTAAGATAGACTTATGTGTGCTCCTTGGTTTTTTGTATCTACTCATGCCTTTTTTTACAGAATTGAATCTATAGACAAGATTCAGAAGAGAACAGGAATATCTACCATAAAAAAACTCACAAGCACTTAGCACTGTTTACAGAACATTAGTGTATGTAATGGGGTTAAAAGAGGCTCAGGAATATGGGCCTCTCCCTGGGAGCCATGACACCTTTTCTGAGCCATGTAGAGGTGATCTTATCATAGAAGTAATATCGCATGGTCTTCTGACATCATTTTTAAAACTCAGTAGGTAACATGCAGAGGGTTTTTAAAGATAGTTCTGTTACTAAGACATTTTAAAATCCCAATGAATTACACAATGCCCTGAAAAAATATAGATTATCTTAATGAAGTAAGAAAGAAGCGGGAAGCCTCAGTAAACCAGTAGCCAGAAAAGTAATTAAAAACTTGTCAAAATATTACTTTCTCCACAAAGGACTTTAGACCCAGGGAGTTTCAGTTTGAGATGAGCTTATGGAGATAATAGTCTATTCCTCTGTGTGCTTATCAGAAGTAATTATTTCCAAAAGATATAAACTGACCCCAAGCAAAGGAAAAGATGGAAAACTTGAAAGAGTCCTAATTCATTGCTTGCATAGAAACCTTGAATCCAGAGCCTGAGACAGGTGGTACCAAAATATAAAGGCCAGTTGCATAATGACTGTCTGCCGCAGTCCAGTGTACCAGTGTAAAAAACGATCATTTTACACTGGAAAACCTATTAGAATATGTTATACGTGTGGGTAAAAATAAAACCCAAAATTTTAGTAGTGGCCAAATATCATTTAGACATTTAATGAAATTCAACACCCATTTCTAGTTTAAAAACAAAACTCTACCTCCTTAATAACACTATGAAGAATATCCAGATAACCACCATCACTCATGATAAGAAAATACTAGATGTTGTCCCAGTGACATTCAGACAAGGTAGTCATCATAAGAGCTGACATTTGAGCATTTCTGAACTCCAGGTATTGTTCTGAGAGGTTTTATATAGATTAGCTAATTTAATCATTACAACAACCCTGTGAAGTAGTTAACACACACTAGCAGTTGCTTCACAGGTGAGGAAACTGAGGTTCCGAGGGGCAGAGTAACTTACACATCATCACACAGTCACTAAGAGACCAGACTGGGCTTTACACTTGGGACTTCTGTCTTCACATACCATGTTCCTAATCATCATGAAGCTCCCATAGTCACTTAATTTTGTTCTGGATATTCTAGACTGTGCACTAAGACAAAAAGAGTAAGTTTTGTTATTGTTGGAAAGGGGACAGAATTACTATTTTCCGATAAGATTATTGGCACACAGTATATAGAGATTTGCTTGTGGAAAAATTAATAGTTAAGTACATCAAAAATAAACAAGTGAATAAGAGGACACACCCAACTAGAAAATATTTGCAACATACATCGGAGAAAATAAAATAAGTTATCTTGTAGAAAAAAGGTTTTAAAAAAAAGTATGCTTATTATGCAGCTGATAACCAATAAACTAAGCCTTTATCCTTGTGATTTAAAATTTGTCTGCAGCTGTGAACCTGACTGTTCAGATGAGAAGGCCCTGTTTTTAGTGTCTTTATATGGATCACCTCCCGCACTCTTCAAAAAAGAACTGGAGGAGGGTAGATACCCTGGCTCACTGTGACTGGCACTTCAAGTAGCACAGAACCCAGATTAGGGTTGCTGCATATATTTGTTGAATAAATAGGCCAACAGCTTTATGAGATGTAGGAATATTATTATTGGTATTTTAAGAAAATATTTAACATGAAAATGCCCTTCTAAAACAGACCCATGACCTCTCTAGCCCAAGATCCTATCTTCTGTAATAGTTCCAAGGGGGTGTTTGAAGTAGGCCTGACTGACTTCCATGGCATGACCTCAGAGCTTCAGTGACAGGCTGGAGCTGCAGTATCCTTAGTGATAGGATTGCCCATCCACCATGTGCTAGGCACTTTATAGTTAAAGCATCTCATTTGAACTTACTGACACTGTTAGGGGATTAAAAACCTGTTTCCGAAGGAGGGAACTGAAGGCCAGAGACTTTAAACATCTTTTTTAAGGTCACAAAGCTGGAGAGCTTTGGAGCAGGGAGTCACATCCAGACCTCCCTAAGTGCAGAGCCCCTGCTTGTCCCTCTAACTCTGCAGAGCTTTCCATTCATGGTTTTAGCTTAGACCACCCCTCTGAAGAAAGAGCTCTTTCTCTGTAACAAGGGACAGTTTTTGTTGCTGTGTAAATACTTATTTCAGGTCTCAGTAGAAAGAAAGCCTGGCTTTAGTCTAGTAATAAAAATATGAGGAGATAGGGCTGCATCATTTATTTTATGTATTTAACAAGCAGGCATCATAGCATTATGCCCATCAGTACTTCAGTATGTATCTCCAACAGATAAGGACTCTTTCTTTAACATGACAGCAATATTAAGTCCTCACATTATCTAATTCCTGGTCTGTGTCCCATTTTCCCCAACTGTCTCAAAAGTACCATTTTGGACTTGATTTGTCTAAATAAGGGAGGATGAGGTATTTTTAATATGCAGTAGTCTCTAGGGAAATCTCATCAGTACCAGTTGCAGTAATGCTTTGCTGATTATTCAATAGCAACTTCTTCGAGAGATGCAGCAGATGGCCAGTCGTCCCTTTGCCTCTGTAAACGTCGCCTTGGAAGCAGATGAAGAGCCTCCTGATCTTATTGGGGGGAGTATAAAGGTGAGAATGTGATTCAAAAGTCTCTATAAATTAACTTGTCAAAACTCATGTTTCTAAGTCTGGGAAACCAGAGAGAGAACAAGAGCTTTATTCTGTCACCGTGGATGTTTTCCTCTCTTTTTAACAGTAAGCCAGTATGCTCAAGTTGTCAGGTATACATTTGTTTTCATATTCCATTGTTTGTTTTTTTATTTTTTTTAATTGCGATACATACATAAAATGAAAAATCTTAGTGCACGGCTAGATGAATTTTGGCATGTCTGCCCTCACACAGCCGTCACCCAGGCAATTTTCCAGTCTTTGATGCAAGTTGCGAAGCAGCCTTGTGTTCAGGGGATTTTCAAATATGAATGATTTTGTCTGATATTCTTGTGAGTATTCTGTGGCATAATGCTTTAAAGTGTGTATTTGAAAATAGCTAAACTGAACAACTGTTCAATTTGTATGTATTTGGGGGGATTTTTTTTAAGGGGCAATATCTTAATTCACTATGCAATCTGTGTAAAATAAGTATTTCTGACCCCTTCAAAAAATATGATGAAGGATGTGATAAGACTTTCTCTTTTGGCAAAATGATGAAGTATTTTAGATACTCTGGGGAAAC
This sequence comes from Smutsia gigantea, assembly GCA_032199065.1. Classification (NCBI taxonomy): domain Eukaryota; kingdom Metazoa; phylum Chordata; class Mammalia; order Pholidota; family Manidae; genus Smutsia; species Smutsia gigantea. The sequence continues at coordinate 22,082 of JAVSCE010018738.1, read as the reverse complement.
AGCTGTAGATCCTGAACAAACATACTTATGAAAGCATTACTGAGCTCACAGGAAGTAGGTGAAAATTTCCAGGGATGACTCTCCCTTCCCTCCCTGCAGAAAGAACAAACCATGAATCAAAGCAGAACCATGAGTCATCTAAAGTGGTCCACATGCCAGGACTACCACCTAAAGCAGGTGCAGATCCTCTCTGTAGGAAAACATCCCCAGTTCAGCCCTGTAGGATCCCACAGATCAAAACCAAGTGAAGATCACCAAGGACGAGAGAGGCAAGCCACCATGAACAAGAACAGAGACAACAGACCATGGATTTAGACAGGACTTTAAATGTTAGGATTGACATCTAAAGAATATAATGTAGCGAGATACAAAGTGTTTAAAGAAATAAAAGATGGAATCATAAAGAACAGATCTGAAAAAGAACCAACTGGATCTGTTAGAAATGGAACAGATAGTTGAAATTTTTAAAATAACTCAGTTTATGTGTTAAACAGTACTTCAGACAAGTGAGGAGAGAACTTTTGAACTGGAAGATGAATCTGAGGAAACCACACAGAAAATAGAAAATGTGGCAGATAATAAGAATCTGGAGTGTAGATGAGAAGACCTAACATATATGTTATATGATTTTTGTTGTATGATCACTCCAGTGTAGGGAAGTTGGAACCCTTGGGCACTGTTAGTGGGAATGCAAAACTATGCAACTGCTGTGGAAAATGGTATTGCTCTTCCTCAAAACAATAAAAATAGAATTACCAAGTGATCCAGCAATTCCTCTTCTGGTTATATACCTGTAAGAATTGAAAGCAGGGTCTCAAAGATATATTTGCACACCCATGTTCATCATAGCAGCATTATTCACAATAGCTAAAAGATAGAAGCAACCCCAATATCCATCAATGGGTGAATGGAGAAGCAAAATGTGGTCCATACATACAATGGGATATTATTCAGCCTTTAAAAGGAAAGAAATTCTAACTTATGTTCCACTGTGGATGAACCTTGAGGGCATTATGCTAAGTGCAGTAAGCCAGTCACAGCCAGACAAATACTATATGATCCTATTTATATGAGGTGCCTAGAGCAGTCAGATCCATAGAGACAGAGGGTAGGATGGTGGTTGTCAGGGGCTGGGTTGGGGAGAATGGGGAGTCACTGGTTCATGGGTGGAGTTTCAGTTTTGCTTGATGAAGAGAGTTCTGGAGGTGGATGGTGGCTGCACAACACATGAGTGTGCTGACACCACTGAGCTGTACACGTGAAAGTGGTCAAGATGGTAAATTTTGTTACATGTATTTTACCACATTAAAAGGTCACTTACAAAGAAGTTACAGAGTGACAGCTGTCTTCTCATTGTAACACCAGAAGCCAGAAGAAAGTGGAAGAACAGCTTCAAAGTGCAGAAAGAGCAGAACCACCAACCTAGAGTAGTGTGCCCAGTACCCACCTTCCAAAAACAGGGATGAGAATGCAGATACCTTTGGAGTAGAGAAACAGTTTGCCACCAACAGACCCATACAGAGTGTCTAACAGATGTGCCAGAAAAAAGGAAAATTAGCCCAGGAGGATGCGCTGAGGTATAAGAAGGAAGAGGGAGTAAATGGTGAACATGTTACAAATCTAAGCAAACATTGTCCTGATGAAGTAATAATTCATGGGATTAAAAAACAGACAAACCTGAAGTACTGAATAATGCATGTCATATGTCAGCAGCATGTGACACGGTTGGTTACTCCTTAAAACACTCTTGACTTTGCTTTCAGGGCACCCCACACTCACCTTCCGGCTGTTCTTGCTCAATGTTGATTTTTCAGTCCTCTTCATCCCCAGTGTATTTCCACAGCGATGTACACCAGCCTTACTCTTTGGGCTTTCTCCTGTCTTTTGTTGATTGTTACAGTCCATTCAGACCAGTGTAACAAAATATGGCTTATACAGTGGCTTATAAACAGCAGAAATTTCTCTCACAGTTCTGGAGGCGGGGAAGTACAAGGTCAAGGTGCTGGCAGATTCAGTGTCTGCTAGAGCCACTTCCTGGTTCATAGACGGTGCCTTCTAGCTCTAGCCTCACGTGGTAGAAGCGACTGGGAAGCTCTCTTGGGGTCTCTTATCAGGGCAGTAACCTCATTCATGAGGGCTCTGCCCTCGTGACCTAACCACCTCCCAAAAGCCCCTCCAAATATCATCACATTGGGGGTTACGATTTAACATGAATTTTGGAAGGACACAAACATTCAGACCATAGCAGTGATCTTTTCCATCGTGGATTTTAACACCTTGATCTCTGCACCCAGATCTCCTGTGAGCCCCTGACTTATGTACCCAGTTGCTTACTCATGTCCCCACTTGGATGTCTTAACAGGCATCTCAAAGTTAAAGTGTCCAAAACTGAGCTCTGGATATTGCTCCCTACACCTGCGCCTCTGATATATCTTCCCCAGCTCAGTACGTATCACCTCCACCATCCTAGTTGCTCCATGGAATCTTACTTGAGTAAGCCTTTCTTCATTCTCATCGGACCTTAGTCTCATCAGCAAATCTTGGCTCTATCTTCAAAAATATTTCCTGACCACTGCGTAGCTACCTCACCACTGTTGCCACCTTGAACCACTGTTGTCTCTCTCTCACCTGGGTAGTTGCAGTTGGATCGTAACTGGTTTCCCTACTTCTGCCATTTCACCCATCCAGTCATCTCCCTGTGTTGCAGCCGGATGGATTCTGGAAAGGATTTTCTTCAACCAAATTTAAGAAATGGATGACATATTGGGGAGTATGGAAAGCAAAATTCTAAACATATCCCCAGGACCCCCATCTTGTCATTCAATCAAACATAAATAGAGGTTTTTGCGGAAGTCATAAAAGTCCCAAGGTAGTTGAGACCTTAAGGAGTTTTCTGTGGCTGGTGGCAGAAGAGGAAGCATGAGAAGGACTTGACATGCCATGGCTGGCTTGCACCTGGGGCCACGTGAAGAGGAATGTGAGTGCCCTCTAGAAGAGAGTGGCCCTTGACTGACCACTGGCAAGGAAATGGGGACTTCAGGCTGACAGCCACAAGCACCTGGATCCTGGCAACAACTTGAATGAGTTTAAACAGATTGTTCCCCAGAGCCCCCAGATAAGAGCCAGCCCAGATGATAATGATTTCTACCATATGAAGAGCTGAGACCCTTGAGACCATTGTAAGATAAGAACTGAGAATTTTCCAGAACTGGTGGAAGACATGAATAGACCCATATCCTTAAGCAGAGAATCCTACAGAGCTCACCTAGACTCCTAATCTAGAAAACTGAGATTATAAATAGGTGTTTTTAAGCAACTTTTCGTAATTTGTTTCACAGCAATAGAAACTAGTAGAGGGCATCTTTAAATATCATACCTAAAGTCTGTAATGTTAAAGCTTGAGAAACACCACTCTAGGTAATTCTTTATTTTTCCTCCACCAGACTGTTCCCAAACCTATTGCCCTGGAGCCATGTTTTGGGAACAAAGCCGCTGTCCTTTCTGTGTTTGTCCGGCTCCCTCGAGGCCTCGGTGGAATCCCTCCTCCCGGGCAATCGGGTGAGTAGATGAGGGTCAGTGACAAACCCGGTTTATGTTTCAGACTGGAAGGGGTCCTTTCCTAACTTAGAGAACATGGGTAGAGGTGACGGTGAACAGTGCCTGCTTCCTGTCGTTGGGAGGATTCGGGGAGATGATGCCATTGCTACTGTTCCCTGAACACCTCCTGAGGCCGGTCCTTCCCAATCCAGCTCCCCGGCCTCCCAGAGGCCTCACTGCTCCCAGCCCCACTTATGTTTGCTGCCAGTATTTTGGGCCCCCAAGGTCTGTCGCTGCCTTCCTGTCCCTTTCCCAGGCTCTGCCTCCGGGAGCAGGCTTTCTCCCTCTTCACTCTGTGTGCTCCTGCTCAGCCATCTTACCTGGTCTCTCTGCGTCCCCCACCTCCTCCAAGTCAGTATTCCTAGCACTCCTCCATTTCTTTGCTTTTCAACTCTATTTTTTTTTATTAAAGTATCATTGATATACGATCTTTTGAAGGTTTCACATGAGCAACATTATGTTTACAACATCCACCTATATTATCAAGTCCCCCTTAACACCCAATTTCAGTCACTGTCTATCAGTGTAGTAAGATGCTATAGAGTCACTACTTATCTGTGCTACACTGTCTTTCCTGTGACCCCGCTACATTGTGTGTGTTAATCATAATGCCCCTTAGTCCCCTTCTCCCTCCCTCCCCACCCACCCTCCCCAACCTCTTCCCTTTGGTAACCTCTAGTCCCTTCTTGCAGTTTGTGAGTCTGCTGCTGTTTTGTTCCTTCAGTTTTGCTTTGTTGTTATACTCCACAAATGAGTGAAATCATTTGGTACTTGTCTTTCTCCACCTGGCTTATTTCACTGAGCATAATACCCTCTAGCTCCATCCATGTTGTTGCAAATTGTAGGATTTTTTTTCTTCTTATGGCTGAATAATATTCCATTGTGTATATGTACCACATCTTTATCCATTCACCTACTGATGCAGGTTGCTTACATATCTTGGCTGTTGTAAAAAGTGCTGCGATAAACATAGGGGTGCATATGTCTTTTTGAATCTGGAATCTTATTTCCTTTGGGAAAATTCCTAGGAGTGGAATTCCTGGGTCAAATGGTATTTCTATTTTGAGTTTTTTGAGGAACCTCAGTATTGCTTTCTACAGTGGTTGAACTGATTTACATTCCCACCAGCAGTGTAGGAGGGTTCCCTTTTCTCCACATCCTCGTCAGCATTTGTTGTTCCTTGCCTTCTCGATGTTGGCCATCCTAACTGGTGTGAGCTGATATCTCCTTGTGGTTTTAATCTGCATTTCTCTGATGATTAGCGATGTGGAGCATCTTTTCATGTGCCTGTTGGCCATCTGAATTTCTTCTTTGGAGAAGTGTCTATTCATACCCTCCACCCATTTTTTAAAAGTTTATTTTGATATCATTAATCTACAATTAAATGAGTAATATTATGGTGATTACACTACCCCCTTCATCAGGTCCCCCTCCAACCCCATTACAGTCACTGTCTATCAGTGTAGTGAGATGCCATAGAGTCACTACTTGTCCTCTCTGGGTTGTACAGCCCTCCCCGTGCCCTCCTAACATTACATCTGCTAATCGTAATGTCCCTTTTTCCCCCCCTCCACCCATTTTTAATTGGGTTATTTGCTTTTTGGGTGTTGAGGCATGTGAGCTCTTCATATATTTTGGATGTTAACCCCTTATCAGGTATGTGGTTTATGAATATATTCTCCCACACTGTAGGATGCCTTTTTGTTCTGCTGATGGTGTCCTTTGCTGCACAGAAGCTTTTTAGTTTGATATAGTCCTATTTTTCATTTTTGCTTTTGTTTCCCTTGCCCAAGGAGATGTGTTCAGGAAAAAGTTGCCCGTACTTATGTTCAAGAGATTTCTGCTTATGTTTTCTTCTAAGAGCTTTATGGTTTCATGACTTACATTCAGGTCTTTGATCCATTTCGAGTTTACTTTTCCACTTTTATTTTAAATTTAAGGCATGAATAGCAATTAAACAACCTAAAGGAAGGTTTTGAAAATTTACTCATGGTTCTACTCCAGCATCCACCAATTTTCATTGTTCTCTTTTCAGCCCTGGCTAGCAATTTAGTTGAAATGATTTTATAGCTCTAGTTTTTATTCTTGCATAACTATCATAAACATTTTTATAGTTTATTCCATAATATTTTACCAGTGTCTTTTACACTGTTCCATGTATGAATCATAATTAGGTAAACACTCTCTTACTGTGGAACGCTACGGAAATACAGAGTTCAGTTTTGGAAGGATCTTGACTAATCATGGAGTGCTTTGGAGGGATGCTTCAGGCAATATGAAAGTTTTAGACAACTTTCAGCTGAAATGATTCTGGAGGTCAGGGTTGCCTTAGCCAAAGGAAGCCTTGTGTCTGTGAGGAAAGAGTGTCCCAGAATCCTTGCCCAGGCTCTGAGCTCCACAACCTTCTGAGGTCAGCCCTCAGGTGCAGAAGGACCTCCAGCTTAGCTTTCCGTAGGGTGTGGGTCTGTGAAGTCCTCTAGGCATGGCCAGGCCAGGGTTTATTGTCTTCAGTTCATAGGGCATTCACCCATAACTCAGCCTTGCCTGTGTTGAGAGCAGGATGACTCACTGACCTCACTCTGGAGCCGTGTCTCCTGCCACCACCACCCTGCTCAGCAGATGTTGGCCGGTGCTCCCCGAGGGTAAGGTTGGCTGGGGTGGTGACAGGTTTGCAACACTGTATCCCTTCCTGATGAAGGCCTGCTCACTGCTTGAGACCCACTGAGTGGGGCCATCCCTGCCACCCCTCCTAAGCCCATCTTAGATGGTGTCCTCTGGACTCTCAGAGCACCCAGCTCTGCCTTTGCTGTAACAGTTGTCACTGGTGTGGAGTCTCTACTATAGGCCAAGCATTAAACCAGACACTTAAGAGCCATCCTGTCCCCATTCACCCATTTTATAGGCTCGGCTAGGTGAGGTAACAAGCTGCACTGACGTGGCCCCTGAGAGCCTCGGCAGGGCTCCAAGCCTGGGCTGGCCTTTTCCCATGCATTAGTAGGAGTCCAGCTCCCCCAGAGCTGTGCCTTCCCTAATGAACATAAAGTTAATCGGTTCCCAATACAGAGAGGAGACTGGAACCACCAGTCCCTGAAGTGGAGGTAGTAGGGTAACGAGCCAGTCACCATTCTAAGACTTTACGTGCATTCACTGACTCCTCACACAATCGCTGTACCATTATCATCCCCATTTTATGAATGAGGAAACCTGGGACAGCTAAAGAACCTTGATTATTCCAGAGCCTGGCTCCAGAGTCTGTCCTTTCCTGTATCATGGTGTAGATATAAAAATAGCTAGTGCTGGCTGAAAGATGTTGAACCAATGTGAATTTCACCATAAAGAAGGCTGCTTTTTCTTGGCACCCTTTTGGAGGCAGGAGGAGAAATGTAGCGCTGAGAGCAAGTCGGCTATCTTTTGTAAACACCCCCCACCAGGCAGGACACTCTGCAGGGCTGATCTGCTGAACAGCAAGCTACAGCTTTTGTGTAAAAAGAGGGCGGGGGCAAAGAATACTATTTGTATTTGCATAAATAAACCCTGAAAGAATACATACAAACTCATGAAGCAGTTACTCAGAGGGAGGCGGAGCGGAAGTAAGACTTTACTTCCCACATACTTTACTTATTTATTGCACCATGGGAATGTAAAAAGAACTTAAAATTTCTTTTGAAAACAAAGCAAGCTGCTCCCTAATATGTGCTCCCCCTGTGCATTCTCCCAAGGTCTTGCCGTGGCCAGTGCCCTAGTGGACATTTCTCAGCAGATGCCAATAGTGTACAAAGAGAAGTCAGGAGCTGTGAGAAACCGGAAGCAGCAGCCGCCTGCACAGCCTGGGACCTGCATTTGATGCTGGGGCTGGGGACTCTCCGTGAGTGAGGTGTGGCTGCTAGGGCCTCTGCAGGGAGGGAGCAGGCAGGGAAAGGCTGTGCGGAGCAGGCGGAAGACTGGAACCCTCAGAGCGTCTGACTCATCTGCATGTTCACAAGCTTTCTTGGATGGTTTCTCTCATCTGTGCGCCAGCATCTAACCTTTTACTTTTGCATAGGAAATAACTGATTTAATTCCAGGTCCAGGGGCGATCCGGTGGTTGGAGGAGGCAGGGGTAGAGCCAGTGAGAGAGCTCAGGCTGATGCTCAGGGTCGCGTGTGGAAAACTGTTCCTGGGACTGTCTCAACTGTGCAAAAAACAAAGATGTAGTGTTTACAAGTAGACATTTGCCATCAGTTGTTCTGAAATGTGGTCTTTTAAAAACCAGTCAGATGAAGTCACATGTTTTCATCTGAAGCCTGCTATCTTTTTTAAAAGATGTGCTACTTGCACGATTTAGGCAGCTCTCTCTCTTCCAGGGAGTAGCTTTTTTCTAGTTGAGAATTAATAATGGTCCATCTCTTTTGAATCATATCAAATTAAGATAGAAGGGGGCTATTTTAAATGTCAAGGTCAGCAGTGTTACTTAGAATGTAAACTGATGTAATAGGTAGTTTTCTATAGCAACTTGATTTAGTCTTAATCCACTTGAAATTCTGTCTCTCACATGCACGCGTGCACATGCACACACACACACACACACACACACACACTAAGTGCCTAGACTTTAAATAGATCTAGCAATTGGAAAGGTAGTAAGCCTGAGTTTTTACATAATTGCATTCCTACATTCTTACAAAATTTAAATAGCTACCATTGGCAATCTGCTCTTTTTCTAAAATCTAATTTGCAGCCAGGAAAGAATTTTCTCACCCCAAGGAATGTTTAACCTTAGCAGCAGGGACCAAGAGGACAGCAGAGATCACCTAACTGTGAAAGTTCTTGTTTGTATTGTCAAAAAGGACATGAAATAAGGTGTGGTCCCCGTGTGCCCTCTGCCCCAGGTCACTTCAGGCCTGCTGTTTGCTTCAGCCCTTCTGGCCACTCCTGCCAGGGCACCACAGAGGAAGGGACTTACATGTTGCGTGTCTCCCTCAAGCAGAAAAGAACATGACAGCACTTGGGACTCCTGGATGGAAGAGCAACAGTGTGTTCCCATAGCTTCCTCAGGCTGCGAGTGGAATTGCACCCCTGGGAAGGGACAGTCCCCTTTTGTCCAGCAGAACCTGCCCAAAGCCTGGAGAAGGACCTGGAGCTGTTTACCCTCTTCTCTCCAGGAGAGGCCAGCAATCCCAGCCTCCTTCCCAGAACCAGGCAGTGGCCATGGAGAGGGCAGCGAATGCTGATGAAAATGAAAAGCACATGGAAAAAGAGGAGGAGGAGGAAGGACTATGCTAAACAGAAAGTGACCAATTGAAGTGGGTCCCTGCTCCTCTCCCCAGGGCACTGCCCAGATGTTGAGTTGGCCTTGTCTGTGGTGCTCTCTATTCTGGCATTATGCAGCAGCCTCCTGAGATCTCTTCTTCAAAACCTAGGGTTCTCTGGCAGTACCCTGTTGGGATGGACCTTTAGACAACAATGCTTTAGTTTGTGAGTTTGGAGAAATTAATACTCAAAAGAGCAAAGACTGCGGCATTTCACCTTTAAATGCAGTGCCTAGAGAGAGAGAACTCTCTCTTCCCCAGTGCTAACCCCATGCCCTTGAAGAGTTGCCTGGAAAGATGTTTTCAAGGAAGTTGAACCATAGAACACTGATGCACAAAACACCTCTACTTTGAGGCTTGCCTCTCAGAAAGCTGCTTTTTCACATCATTGTTTAAGAGCAGACAGTTCTGGAAAAGACCCCTCCTGTTCTACGTTCCCCATATCCTTCCAGATCATGGCCCCCACAGAGAGCCTGCCATGAACTGGCCCTTCACCCCCTGTAATTGCCACAAGGCCTCTTGGCAGAGAGAGGGAGGCCGCTAAGAGGGTCCTCTCAATAGGAAAATCCTTATTTGTCCAAAGGACCAGTGTTCCCTTGGCCAAAGGAGTCCCTTCCCCATAAGTGTTCCATACCTTTAAATAACATGCACCATGTCCCATAGCCACCTGGTTATTTATTTTTCCTAAAAGATAACGTTTATTTTTAAAAAGGAAGGAGAGAAAGGAGCAAGTGATGTTTAATTCTGCTCCAACAGTGGAGTAACAGCTGATCTACCTGCTTCTCTTTTGCAGCCACTAGCAAACTGCTTCCTCTGGGCTCAGGCCAGAGGAAAGGAGTGGCAGGAGAAAGAGGCACTCAGCTTAGAGCCAGTTACCAAGAGAGTCACATGGAACTTCAGAGACATGCCTGCGTGTCACAGGAGAGCCTGTATATAAATTAAAATAGTCATGAAAACATTGATGTTGCTTGTACATAACTTATACAGTAGTGTCCAGAATGTTCAGACATTCAGAGTGTACATAAAACAGAAAACTATCTTAATGTATTTTTATTACGTGTAATGGTGTCTGAGTTTCACCCAGTATGTTTTTGTGCCATCTACTGGATATCCAAGTTCAGAGAACTCCATCTTATAGGCCCTGTAAGTTTGATAGCAAAGCCAAGAAAGGCATCCCCGTAGTGCTGATGTGTTCAAGTACATCTGGTACCAATGGGATAACGCCTCAGACAGAAATCGTCTAACAGTACACATAGGAAGAACTGGACATGTGCTCCCTTTAAAGCAGTGTGTGAAGAGACTCGAAGGCAGCAGGAATGTCTCTGTCACTGTTGTTGGCTCTGCAATGCGTGTGGGTCTTCCTGACAGCGTCTTGGTGCTGTGGGTGGCAGGGATGACCCGTCTCATCTGAGAAATGTTTCTCTTAGTGTTTTAAATTCAAAGACTATACCTGTAGAAATAAGATTTTCCAGAAAGGGGTCATCCAGGATGCATTTTGTTGTGGTTTTGTCTAAATTTTTAATGACTATTTCCCAGGACTATAGTTCCCTATACTGACAACTGGGGGTGGGAGTGGGGTGGCTAGTTCATTGATAAATAGTCATGTCTGCACAGGGAACTAACTGCACACACCCTGGTCAATCCACCGTCTACCCACTCCCTACACACAGTTTAGGGAGAAGTCAACTTCCCTGTGAGCATCACCCCTCAAAGGTGGGAGGAGGTGTGGGAAGAAGGCAACTCACACTCTGCTGAGCTAAGCCCAAGGAGCAGCAGCCCTGGACAGGAGGACTGTGAGCAAAAGGAAAATAGAATATCTCTGGGTAAAGCCTGAGGTGCCAGCTAGGAGCTGCACCAGGCGGCTGGGGCAGATGAGAAGACCAGAGCACTGCTGGCAGAAAAAGAACTACCCTTCCGTGCAGATATCACTCCTTCAACTTTGTGGAGTGTGCTGGGGGGAGTGATTCACTTCCTTGGGTGGTGGTGTCACTTGCACCTTTGATCATTCAGTGTCACTCGTTTTTCCAGTCATGCAGTGGTTACTCACTAAGCACTTGCTAACATCCTAAGCTAACACTAGGGCAGTGACCAAGATGGAAAGAAACTCTTCAGAATTACAACAGAACCCAGCTCCTCAAACCCCTCACCCTGGGATATCTTTCTCTGTAGTAGTTTCGGTGAGAATTGGCCATCCTGAGGATAGACCCGGGAAGACAGAGGGTCTGTTCTCAGGCCATGCACTGGCTCTCAGCCAGAAATGTCTGCCCTATTTCCCAAACTTGGCTCCAACCATAAAAATCACCGTGATGGTTTGCAGGTAGCCAGGCCTGCCAAGTCACACTTTCCTGGAGTCATTGAGACTAACACCCTCACCTGCAGGGCGATGGCTGGGACTAGAAAGGAAAACAGGCGCCTTCTCTTTTAAAGGCAATAATGAAATTGACTTTGAGTAACTGAATTTGTGCACAAAACATTCTAAACACTAGTGAAGCCTATTTTGTTGAACTAATTCTGGCTCTGGAAATGTTTTTGTTTTATACTTCTTAATGGTTTTTGTTTTTTTGTTTTTTGTTTTTTATTTTTGGTTTGGATTCAAGCTTAGTTTGTTAATATGTATAATTTAGCAACTATTGCACTCATGTAAATATGGAGTAAGTATTGTAAACTATTTCATTGCTGGGGACTGTGGGTGTTATACATACATTGAGGACAGCAACTTTTTGGTATTTTTTGTATTGTAAAATAACAGCTAATTTAAGCAGGAACAAGAGAATTAAGGGAGGTCTGTGCATTTTAAACACAAATGTGAAGAACTTGTATATAAACAAAAGTAAATACTATAATACAAACTTCTGAAATAAAAGTAGATCTGGTAAAAATGTGGTTTACGTTATGTGCTTAATTTTGATTTTGTTTTATTTTTACACACTTTGGTCATTAGAACCTTAAGAAAAGGAAAAAAATTGTTCAGTGTGGTTACTGGTATTCAGACAGCCCCAGATGAAGCACCTGGCAGTCCGTGAAGGTGAAGGTGTAAAGCCAGCAGAGTGTGCTCCTCAGACACCTCGGCTGGCTGGGGTGCATTCAGCCTGTGGTTGTGAGAGCCCCGCACGACTTGAGAGCTGACTTCCCAGCGTGCTCACTATAGCCTGAGTCTCCCGTGGAGTGACAGTGCTGGGGAAGGAGACCAGTGTGTGGGCCATGCCACTGTTGGTCTTTATGCTTCTCACCCATCTGTGCATCCCAAATGTGTCTCCAGTTTTCCAAAGGACTGAATCTCAGGTATACTGATAGGTTTAGTTGCCCAAAGCCACAGCATTGTCCTTGGTCTGGAATTTTTGATGAAGTTTCCACACAAAGCCTTGTGTGCCGGCCTTTGTGCAGCTCCTGCCCTCAGAACAGTGTTTCAGCACCCTGGTGTGACTGCAGAAGGCCTAGAAGAGATCAGTGTAATGGGGGTTAAGATAGGAAGGGTAGAAACAAATACTAACAGAATTAAAGGGTGAAATAGAATGCAATGCATTCATTTTAGGAGACTTCAGCACACCACTCAATTCAAAGGACAGATCAACCAGACAGAAAGTAAGAAAAGAGACAGAGGCACTGAACAACATATTAGAACAGATGGACCTAACGAACATCTACAGAACACTCCATCCAAAAGCAACAGGATACACATTCTTCTCAAGTGCACATGAAATATTTTCAAGAATACATCATATATTAGGCCACAAAAAGAACCTCAGTAAATTAAAAAAGATTGAAATTGTACCAACCAGCTTCTCAGATCACAAAGGTATGAAACTAGAAATAAATTACACAAAGAAAACAAAAAAGCCCACAAACACATGGAGGCTTAATAACATGCTCCGAAATAATCAGTGAATCAGTGACCAAATAAAAACAGAGATCAAGCAATATATGGAGACAAATGACAACAAAAATTCAACACCACAAAATCTGTTCGATGCAGCGAAGACCGTGCTAAGAGGGAAATACACTGCAATACAGGCCTACCTCAGGAAAGAAGAACAATCCTGAATGAACAGTCTAAACTCACAATTAACAAAACTAGAAAAAGAAGAACAAATGAGACCCAAAGTCAGTAGAAGAAGGGACATAATAAAGATTAAAGCAGAAATAAATAAAATTGAGAAGAATAAAACAATAGAAAGAATCATTGAAAGCAGGAGCTGGTTCTTTGAGAAAATAAACAAAATAATAACCCCCTAGCCAGACTTATGAAGAAAAAAAGACACTCTACATACATAAACAGAATCAGAAATGAGAAAGGAAAAATCACTACGGACACCACAGAAATACAAAGAATTATGAGAGAATACTATGAAAAATTATATGCTAACAAACTAGATAACCTAGAAGAAATGGACAACTTTCTAGAAAAATGCAACCCACCAAGGCTGACCCAGAAAGAAACAGAAAATCTAAATAGAGCAATTACCAGCAAAGAAATTGAATTGGTAATCAAAAAACTACCTAAGAACAAAATGCCTGGACCAGATGGTTTCACTGCTGAATTTTATCAAACATTTAATGAAGACCTAATACCCATCCTCATTAAAGTTTTCCAAAAAGTAGAAGAGGAGAGAATACTCCCAAACTCATTCTATGAGGCCAACATCACTGTAATACCAAAACCAGGCAAAGACACCACAAAAAAAGAAAATTACAGACCAATATCCCTGATGAACATAGATGCAGAAACTATCAACAAAATATTAGCAAACCGAATTCAAAAATACATCAAAAAGATCATCAATCATGATCAAGTGGGATTCACCCCAGGGATGCAAGGATGGTACAACATTAGAAAATCCATCAACATCCTCCACTACAACAACAAAAAGGACAAAAACCACATGATCATCTCCATAGATGCTGAAAAAGCATTTGACAAAATTCAACATCCATTCATGATAAAAACTCTCAACAAAATGGGTATAGAGGACAAGTACCTCAACATAATAAAGGCCATATATGACAAACCCACAGCCAACATTATACTTAACAGCGAGAAGCTGAAAGCTTTTCCTTTAATATTGGGAACAAGACAAGGATGCCCACTCTCTCCACTTTTATTCAACATAGTTCTGGAGGTCCTAGCCACGGCAGTCAGACAATACAAAGAAATAAAAGGCATCCAGATTGGCAAGGAAGAACTCAAACTGTCCTTGTTTGCAGATGAAATGATATTGTACATAAAAAACCCTAAAGAATCCACTCCAAAACTATTAGATCTAATATCTGAAATCTAATATCTGAATTCAGCAAAGTTGCAGGATACAAAATTAATACACAGAAATCTGTGGTATTCCTATACACTAATGATGAACTAGCAGAAAGAGAAATCAGGAAAACAATTCCATTCACAATCGCATCCAAATGAATAAAATACCTAGGAATAAACCTAACCAAGGAAGTGAAAGACCTATACACTGAAAACTACAAGACACTCTTAAGAGAAATTAAAGAGGACACTAATAAATGGAAATTCATTCCATGCTCTTGGCAAGGAAGAATTTATATTGTCAAAATGGCCATCCTGCCTAAAGCAATCTACAGATTCAATGCAATCCCTATCAAAATACCTACACCATTCTTCAATGAACTAGAGCAAATAGTTCTAAAATTCATATGGAACCACAAAGGACCCTGAATAGCCAAAGCTGTCCTGAGAAGGAAGAATAAAGCAGGGGGAATTAGGCTCCCTGACTTCAAGCTCTACTACAAAGCTACAGTAATCAAGACAATTTGGTACTGGCACAAAAACAGACCCATAGACCAGTGGAACAGAATAGAGAGCCTAGATATAAATGCAAGCATATATGGTCAATTAATATACGATAAAGGAGCCATGGATATACAATGGGGAAATGACAGCCTCTTCAACAGCTGGTGTTGGCAAAACTGGACAGCTACATGTAAGAGAATGAAACTGGATTACTGTCTAACCCCATACACAAAAGTAAACTCAAAATGGATCAAAGACCTGAATGTAAGTCATGAAACCATAAAACTCTTAGAAAAAAACAGGCAAAAATCTCTTGGACATAAACATGAGCAACTTCTTCGTGAACATATCTCCTCGGGCAAGGGAAAAAAATGCAAAAATGAACAAATGGGACTATATCAAACTAAAAAGCTTCTGTACAGCAAAGGATACCATCAGTAGAACAAAAAGACATCCTACAGTATGGGAGAATATATTCATAAATGACATATCTGATGGGTTGACATCCAAATTATATAAAGAGCTCACGCACCTCAACAAACAAAAAGCAAATAATCCAATTAAAAAAATGGGCAGAGGAGCTGAACACACACTTCTCCAAAGGAGAAATTCAGATGGCCAACAAGCACATGAAAAGATGGTCCACATCACTAGTCATCAGAGAAATGCAAATTTAAACCACAATGAGATATCACCTCACACCAGTGAGGATGGCCGCTATCCAAAAGACAAACAACAACAACAAATGTTGGCGAGGATATGGAGAAAGGGGAACCCTCCTACACTGCTGGTGGGAATGTAAATTAGTACAACCCTTGTGGAAAGCAGTATGGAGGTTCCTCAAAAAACTCAAAATAGAAATACCATTTGACCCAGGAATTCCACTCCTAGGAATTTACCCTAAGAATGCAGCAGCCCAGTTTGAAAAGACAGATGCACCCCTATGTTTATCGCAGCACTATTTACAATAGTCAAGAAATGGAAGCAACCTAAGTGTCCATCAGTAGATGAATGGATAAAGAAGATGTGGTACATATACACAATGGAATATTATTCAAGCCATAAGAAGAAAACAAATCCTACCATTTGCAACAACATGGATGGAGCTAGAGGGTATTATGCTCAGTGAAGTAAGCCAGGCAGAGAAAGACAAGTATCAAATGATTTCACTCATCTGTGGAGTATAAGAACAAAGAAAAAAATTGAAGGAACAAAACAGCAGCAGACTCACAGAACCCAAGAATGGACTAACAGTTAACCAAAGGGAAAGGGACTGGGGAGGATGGGTGGGAAAGGAGGGACAAGGGGGAAAAGGGGGCATTACAATTAGCAGACATAATGTGGGGGGGCATGGGGAGGGCTGTACAACTCAAGAGAAGACAAGTAGTGATTGTATAGCATCTTACTACACTGATGGACAGTGACTGTAATGGGGTATGTGGTGGGGACTTGATAATAGGGGGAGTCTTGTAACCATAATGTTGCTCATGTAATTGTATATTAATAATAGCAAAAAAAATAGTAAGGGCAGTGGTTCATC
The DNA here is from genome assembly GCA_032199065.1 of Smutsia gigantea. Lineage (NCBI taxonomy): Eukaryota > Metazoa > Chordata > Mammalia > Pholidota > Manidae > Smutsia > Smutsia gigantea. The sequence goes on along the minus strand of JAVSCE010018738.1, from coordinate 5,905 downwards.
TAGAGGATGATGGGGCTGGGCACCAGGCCAGGGGCCCTCTGGCCTGGAGGAGGCCCGCCCACCAGAGTGTGGATCTGGGCTAGGGAGACAAACGGGTGGGCTGGTGCCACTGCCACGTTGGCGAGCAGCTCACAGCTCTTTTGGGGAGGGCTCTGGGGGCTGCCAAATGGTTATGGCAGGATAAGTACCTTGGTGGTACTATGGCAGACACTGCTGTGTGTTCCCTATGCCTGACCCACACACAGTTATATTTTGACACTGGACCTACAAACCAACACTTCCCAGCCCCCTGCAGTTAGGTTGGGGCCATAAAATGAGCTGCAATCAAAGAAACATTGGACAAGTTGTGTATTCCAGTTCCAGGTCTGGCACATACCATGCCCCTGTCTGGGACTCTCTGGAGGTCCTGTGTTAAAAATGTTGGGATTGTGGGTCTCTGAGTCACTAGTTAGGGGCAAGCCACCAGATGAGCAAGAGCTGGGTGCTGGTCTTTGCCTCACTGAAAAGCAAACTTCCCGTAATGACCCACTGAGATCTGGGCCTTTATTACAACAGGCAGCTTTTCCTACTCTCCCTGTTCACAAACGGGTACCTTGCAGTGCAGTGTGACTGTACCCGGAACCTAATGTGCGGGGCATTGGCTGAGTGACCTGGTGGCGGGCAGGGAGGTAACAGACGCCACAGGCGGAAAAGCTGGGATCCCTGTCAGGCGGCAGCAAACGTCTGACAAGCCTGTTCTGTTTGAAAACTTGCCAAGCAAACTACATGTTCTACTGAATTTTTAGCTCCGGGGGAAGAACCTGGAAAAAAAACAATGTGGTGTGTGTAGTTGTTATTGGCTGTTTTTGGAAGGCAACACAAAGGGTGGAGCTCCAGAAAGAATTAGCCAGTTTACAAACAGAAAGGCAAGGGGTGGAAAATCCTGAAATCTAGGGTTTGGCAGTGTTGGGAAAGGCAACTAGTCTTGCTTCCAGTCTCCAAAGGGAAGAGGTACTTGGGAGCAGCAAAGACCCAGGGAGACGGTGGTGAGAATCAGATGAGGCTGAGGTCGTCTGCCTGAGCCCCATAGCCTCAAGCCCTGACCGAGAGGCATGAGAATAGGGAAGCAAAGAAAGCCGACTTGAGAGCTGGCCAGGAAAGACCCTGGAATGCCATCACCGACCCTGTACCTGCCTGGTAAAGAAAGAAAAAGGAATTATGCAGCCAAGAAACCATTAGTTTGGCTTGAAAATGAAAGCAACCAACCAACCGTGTGCCCACTGGGGCGGCCTGACCCACCCGCAGGCAGAGGCCGTTGTGACCCTGTGTCTGAGGAGTTCGCACCACCCAGGGCCACCTCAGCAGGGCCCAAAGACCAGATCACAGCCTGAGCAGGGAGCCCCCACCCCAAGGAGGGGCCCAGCAGGGTTTCAAAACTTCTGTAGGCCAGTGACTGCCCTGTGTCTGCACCCCCTGCTTCCTGCGGGAGGGCCTGCCTGTGTGGCCACTGTCAGCTGGCCAGGCATTGTGTAAGGACCAGGCACTACAAAATCCCTGTCTTCTTGAGGTGACAACATAGTGGGGGGACATAATGAACAGGATGTCAGATGGTAAGTTCTGTGAAGAAAAGTAAGAATAGGGTGAATGAAAGGGCTGGGGCACAGCAGTGCGTGGCAGGGCGGAGGGAGCTGGCAAAGGACGTCTGGGAGAGGAGTGTGCGGAATAGCGGGGGCAGCAGGTGCGGATGCCCAGCGGTGGCGCAGGTGGGTCTGAGGTCTGAGCCCTGGTGAGGCAGCCATGTGGCTAGAGCAAAGCAGCTACAAGAGCAGTGCTAGGAATTGGGGCGGGCCAGGTCCTGTATGGCAGTAGTTCTCACCCAGCAAAGGACTGCTCCCAAGGGGACAGTTTGGAAATAAAAGGGCAATTTTGGTCACTGCATTGAAGCAGAAGGCACTCCTCAGATTTAGTGGCTCCTCCTGTGACATGCAGGGCTGTCCTGACCAACAAGCAACTGACCCACATCCCACTCAATTTTTGAACATCTTGCTGGATAGTTGTGTAGATGAGGAAATCTGTTCCTAATTACATCGTAGAACCCAAAGTATGTAAAGCGTGTTTAATAGTTTTCCAAAAATGCAACTATTGTGTAAATCAAGAGAAGACCAAACTTTGTTTTCTTCAAAACTTTACCAAGAGCTGGTCATCATTTTGGAAGATTGTGCCATCGATGACAATGTCATTCCTGGTGTCTGAGTCTCCAGCCGCCTACATGGGAATCAGAGCTGAACCGACACACCCTGCAGGCACCAGCTGTACAACATGCCTGGCAAGAATTCTCTTCCATCCTGTGTCCCCCACACAAGAAAGGGACTAGAGCAGATGGCCCTCTGACCTGTGGCATGTCCTGCATGCAGAGCTGGGGGTTGCCCTTGCTGTTGGGTCCGTTTGCACACCCTGTAGGCCTTCCCTTCTTGTTTGCTTAATCCTGTTCTCTGAGGCTCTGTTTCTGAGGTTATGTGTGCATTTTGTTCTCCTGTGTGTATATGCATCTCTATTTTTCTTTTTGTATCTTTTGCCTCAGACTGGAGGCTCCTTTAGTGCAGGGTAATGTGTCCCTGGCAGAACAGCTTCCCAAGATATCCTTCAACCCAGGCCTTCCCAGGCCTGCTGCCCGGAAAGGCAGGGCCAGGCCTCTGCGTCCTTCCATACTGGTACCCGCTCACTGGCAAGGTGCTGTCCATCTGGGAGGCGGCTCGTGAAGCCCTGCATAGCCCACTCCTCCTGCTGCTTGGGAAATTTCACCCACCAACATACACACTTCCTTAAAAATGAGCTGGTTCTGTGAGTTTGGCCCAGCCTGACTCGACTAGGAAGGCAGCAAAAGAAAGTGGCCAGTGAGCAGTTCCCACATCAATCTTACACTTAAACCAGGCTCCAAGCCAGAGTGTGTGTCCATGAGCCGTGAAGTTTCCACCAATAAATCCACAGATGCTTCCAGCACCTGCCTTTCTGCCTCACCCCCACCCCACAGCCACCTGCCAGCTAGAGGCTCAGTGTTGACAACGGCTGAGACCCAGCCACAGGGACAAGGCCAGGGCCAGGACCCCAGGCTCCCAGAGCTCATGTGAGAGTGACAGCAAGCAGGCTACCTGGAAGGACACAGATGTTGACGCTCAGAGGTAGATAAGCAAGGCAGAACCTGCTCCGGATAGTGGGGCTCACAGCTGGACTCAGCCATGAGGCTTTTGGCCACACTTACACCATGTGTGAGCCAGAACCTTCTTAGGCAGAAGTCACAAAATGCAGACGACTCGGATTAGTTTCCTGGGCTGCTATAACAGATTTCCCAACTTCGGTGGCTTAAAACAGAAATCTGTTCCCATGGTCTGGAGGCCACACCAAAACCACAGTGCTAGCAGGACTGTGCTCCCTCTGGAGGGCCAAGGGAGAATCCAGTCCTGGCCTCTTCTAGGGTCTGGTGGCTGCCAGCGCCTCCTTGGCTCATGGCCACATCACTCCAGCCTGCCAGTCTTCACACTGCCCTATCTTCTGTGTGTCTCTGATCTCCCTCTGCATCTCTTGTAAGGCTGCATGTGAGTACATTTAGGGTCCACTCAGATGCAGGCTAAGTGCCTCCTCTCAAGATTCTTAACATAATCACATCTTCTGCTATTTAAGGCAATATTTACTCTTCTGCCTACATCTAAGGTAACTTTCACAGGTTCCAAGGCTTAGAATGTGGACAATGTCTTTGGAGCCACCATTCAGCCCACTATAACAGCAAAACCCTAGGAAAATCGACAGGCCTGGGCGGGCGGGGGGAGGCAAGACAGTGGCCTTTGCACTCCCCAGTGCCTTGCCCCGCCTTGGCTTCCATCTTCAGAGCTGGCTGGCTCTATGCCCCTAACGGCCTCAAGCCTCCCACACAGGAATGTTCATTCTGGGAATAATATAGAGAGCCAGGCAGCAGGGGCCCTGTGATCTTTCACTTTTCCCCTGCACCCAATAAGAAAGCTTCTTTTCTGTTGCACATTGTCTAATGTTAAAGAAGCTCCATTTGATTGAACCCCAGGCCTGAGTTGGAGAGAAGTACTGAGAGAAGACAGCAGCTGCCAGGAAACTTTTTGCTATTTTCAGCTAGGTTCTGCTCACTTTCATCTTCCCAGTCTTTTGAAAGTATATAAGGACTTCCGGGAAGATGGCGGTGTGAGCAGGGCGGCAGAAATCTCCTCCCAACACTATATTTATCTACGAAAACACAGAAAATACATCTATTCCTAAAAGAGAGACGAGAATACACAGGAAAGCGCACAGCGTGCAGCTACACCCGAGAGGACTCGGCACCCCAAGAGGCGGGTAAGATACGGAGCCGCGACCCGGCGGGACCCGAGCCCTCCCCCACCCCAGCGCACCGGCGGGAGGAGAGGATTCAGAGCCGGGAGGGAGTGGAAGTGCACCCCGCGAAGTAGCCAGCCCCGGTGATCTGCGCGGGGAGCGCTGACCCACACTGCGCAGTGCAGCGGAGATTGGAGAGACAGAGGGGCAGGATCTGAGCGGGGAACGCGCCAGGGGGCTTGCAGCCGGCTCCGGGAAGGAAAAAAAAAAGTGCGCGCTTTCTTCAGCGGTCTTAAAGAGACAGGAGCCCAGCGGAGGAGCCGGATCGCCCCAGCACACTCAGCCCAGCAGGCTGGGAGTCCTGGGGAGTTTCAGACGCCTTAGCTGGCGACTGAGGAAGCGCAGCCATACTTACACTTCTCACTGAGATCAACAGCCTCCTATTCGTTCCCACCCCTGCCAGAGCGATAAAGGGCCCTGCGGAGCCGCACATTCACATCTGTGGAATAGTGGGGCAATAGCGCCACCTAGAGCATTCCCACAGAATCTACGTCCGGTGGGCATTTTTTTGTTGTTTTTTTTGTTTTGTTTTGTTTTTTGTTTTGTTTTTGTTTTTTCTTTTCTTTCTTTTTTTCGTTCTTTCTTTTTTTTCTTTTTTCCTTTTTTCTCTTTTTTTTTCTCTTTTTTTTCTTCTCTTTTAAAAGTCTTAAAGAGCCCAGCTGACATACATGGCAACTATCAGTGACCACATTATACAGCCATGAAAAGACAGAGGAATATGGTTCAGACCAAAATCAACCAGACAACCACAGAGAGGGAGTCTGAAGGGATGGAAATGCACAGCCTCCCTGAAAAAGAATTCAGAATAAAAGTCATAACCATGCTGATGGACCTACAGAGAAATGTGCAAGAGCTGAGGGAGGAAGTGAGGAACTGAGGAAAGACAATACAGAAATCAGACAAGCGATCGACGGGCTTAACAGCAGAATGGATGAGATGCGAGAGACTGTTAATGGAATAGAAAACAGAGAACAGGAGTACAGAGCAGCTGAGGCAGAGAGAGATAAAAGGATTTCTAGGAATGAAAGAATATTAAGAGAACTGTGTGACCAATCCAAACGGAACAATATTCGCATTATAGGAGTACCAGAGGAAGAAGAGAGAGAAAAAGGGATAGAAAGTGTCTTTGAAGAAATAATTGCTGAAAACTTTCCCTCGCTGGGGAAGGAAGTAGTCTCGCAGTCCACAGAAGCTCATAGATCTCCCAACACAAGGGACCCAAGGAAGACAACACCAAGACACATAATTATTAAGATGGCAAAGATCAAAGATAAAGACAGGGTATTAAAGGCAGCTAGAGAGAGAAAAAAGATCACCTACAAAGGAAAACCCATCAGACTATCATCAGACTTCTCAACAGAAACCTTACAGGCCAGAAGAGAATGGCATGATATATTTAACGTAATGAAACAGAAGGGCCTCGAACCAAGAATATTGTATCCAGCACGATTATCATTTAAATATGATGGAGGGATTAAACAATTTCCAGATAAACGAAAGTTAAGAGAGTTTGCCTCTCATAAACCACCAC
>JAVSCE010018737.1:0-18298 GCA_032199065.1 Smutsia gigantea | reverse complement strand
TGATTATTTTATACAGAAAGCTTTATCTTGCCATTTGAAAAGATGCAAATAAATTTTAGGGGTAAATAGGCTATTTTTATTACTAGCACTTCACATACAAAATAATAATAAATATTTTTCATAATGATTTCAAGTCAAAACAATATCTTTAAGCATTTCTTGAGTCACAAAAATGAGATTAAATTTTAGCCAATGTGTTGTTAATATTAAATATTTTCATTTTGTTCAAATTCTTTGAAAACACAGAGTATTCATTTGCTGTAAAGGGTAAGTAAGCTTTTTGGCCAGAAGTTTCAGTAATCTGGAGAACCTATTTTGGCTTGATTTGGGTCATGGGCTGGGGATGGCAGAGGGAAAAATAGGTGGAATATTTTCTGTTTTTATATTGGAATACATGGAGAGGGACTGCATTTATCAGGTGAATGAGTGATTCTTTTAAATTACCTATATGACATACAGAGAAAACTCAGATTTGGGTATGTGAAATAGTACAGTGCTCTTGAATGGCCATGGAAAATGTGTAAAAGAACAAATGTGCAGGTATAATACAGGTATGGTCAAGCGATTTTTGAAGTTTTGTAAACATTTTGTAACTATTCACTAATTGGATTATGATTAACATAATTACCGGTGTTAAAAAAATAGTCACAGAGCTGATGCTAATATGTTGCAAAGTTATATTTGTTTAAAAATACATCCAGAACAAAGCAAACACTGAAGGAACAAAACAGCAGCAGACTCACAGAACCCAAGAATGGACTAACAGTTACCAAAGGGAAAGGGATTGGGGAGGATGGGTGGGAAGGGAGGGACAAGGGGGAAAAAGGGCTATTACAATTAGCACACATAATGTAGTGGGGGTGGGCAGATACAGGGAAGGCAGTATAACACAGAGAAGACAAGTAGTGATTCTATAACATCCTACTATGCTAATGGACAGTGACTGCAATGGGGTATGTGGTGGGGACTTGATAATAGGGCGAGTCTAGTAACCACAATGTTACTTATGTAATTGTATATTAATAATAGCAAAATAAAATTTTTTTAAATTGCTTAAAAAAATACATCCAGGAATTGAAGGCTACAGATATCTTGAGTAAATTCAAGTTAAATGAAGACTTGGGTGTGAGTATAAGAAGTAAAAACAGAAGAGGAAGGAATAGATTTAAAAATGAGCATTTTTAGATAAGGTGCCTGCCATGGTACTCCCTTATGTGATGAAATGGAAAAATATGCCAGACTCAGAAAGATATGGATCACAATTTTGTGCCTACCACTGACTACACATGCCATCTCCAGCTTAATTTTTCCAACTTTTAGTTTCTTCTATCATAGTATGAGGAGATGATATAAACATCACAGCGGCAAAACTGGGAAGAAAAAATACTAAGTAGGGAGTAGATACACCTGCAGGCGATTTTTGGTGATGCTTTAAAACATTGACTGTTTATAGAAATACGAGGCTTACCACTTCAAATACTAAGTTGTGTAGCAGAGTGGATAGTAGGTGTAAAGCAATACTGTTCAATAGAACTTTTTGCAATGAAGGAAGTTCTGTAATCTGTGATATCCAATATGGTAGCTACTGGCCGGCCACATGTGACTATTGAGTACTTGAAATGTGCTTAGTATTACCAAGGAACTGAATTTTTAATTGTTATCTTAATTTTAATAGCATGCGGTTAGTAGCTACTAGTTTGGATGGAACAATCCAAAAACAGTTTCTTTGGAAAATAAAAATTAAAAGGTAAAATAAAAAAGGGACCTTGCCAAATTTAAATCAAGTTGTTAGCAATAGATCTCAGAGCCACTTAACCATCCTGACAAATGTGTTGTTTTGAAGTGCAATGTTTTGCACACAGAATAATTTTGCCATGTGTCCCTCAGGGCAGCTTAATGAACTTCCAAGAAATTTCCCATTTGCCTTGAAAGCTGCTTAACAAAAATTAGGTAAACCTACTAGCAAAATTTTAGCTTTCTTAAAAATGTGTTTTCATCTGAACTCCTTTGAAATATTGTCAGCAAATAACAAAAAGAAAGGCTCCCAGAGGTTCTTAGATGAGTCTTAGAAATAGACATGCTCTAAAATTTCATTCTGCCTTAGAATGTGTGATAAAGCAAAAGTGAGCTATATGATGTACCTAAAGTACTGGGGCATTTGTATGGTCCATGGACAAATACTGTCCTGACTGCTTGTTAAAAATAATGAGTATGAAACATAAAGCATAGCCCCAGGCATGCAGAGGGCCGTGACATGGGTGATGTTAACTGAATGAACTTTGACTTAGAAAAAGGTCTTGTCATGAAAGGGGGATGCATGCTGGGGGGATAGGGAGATTAAATTAAAAAAAAAGAAAACATGTTATGTTTCATCCACAAACTTTAATAAATGTTATAATTTGAAGATAAGTAGGCCAACTGTCAATTTCATTTTAAAAGACCCTCTGTCTGGCAGAATAGGATGAGAATTTAGTTAATATTAATTTGTTCTATTTTTGTTGAATAGACAAGACTACCAAAATCACAGTTTATCCTAACTGGAGAAATACAAAATTTATATGAATTGTTCAGATAGAAAAGGAAGATAAGGGGAAGATATGGAGAAAAATTCTAAGGAAAAATAGGTCAGTTTACACATGAAGGAATATTGCTGTTGACAATTCTATATTAATGAACTGAAAATAAAGACAGTGATAGAAAAGATATATTAAATGTATATAAAGTATATATAATATAAAATAGCATAATGCTTAAAACTTAGAACATTTGTCTTCAAAACTTTCTTATATAAATATTTTAATTTCATTTTTTTAATTTCATTTCATTTTTTTTATGGTGTTAGTTATGCTTTGGCATGAACAAGGAAAGCATTATTATTCCACATTAAGGATATTTGGAAAATGCGTTTTAGAGTAATATTTTATTTTGCTTATGATCATATGACTAGTAAATGATAGAATTGGGAACCAGAATAAGGTCTTCTGACTTTTAGATTTGACTGAACAGGTAAGTTTGAGGGTGGGGATCACAGCAAGTTCACGGTGTAAGTGGAAGGAAGAAGAAAAAGTAAAAAAGAAAAAAGAAGAAATAAAAAAAAGTGAGGGATTAAAGAATGAAGTGATTGCCAAATTGTTCTGCTTTGTAGAAAGAAAATTATGTTAAAATTAAACTTATGTCTGTGATCTTGGCAAGATTAATTTTCAACTTTTTAAGAGATTAGGTTACTCTCTAAAGGACAAAAGATTCATCTATGAAAGTTTGTGATGTTGGTTGCCACTTTAAAAAATACCAGATGTGAAATCTGCTCTTTTCCTATGTGTCAAGTGAAGGCATGCTATAATGAAACTTCCCCATGATATTATGATATAATTTCCCTTAATTTGGACTACCTATACTAAAGATTTATATGTACATACCCATGTGTGTGTATATATATGTTTATATATACTATTTTTAATTATTATAAATATACATATTTTATGTATTACAAATATATCATTTTATTAAATATTAATAATTAAAATATGTTGTTTATATAAATATTATAGATGCTTATAATATACATTTAGTATTCTATATACATGTATCTGCATCTACTTATCTATCTATCTCTCTATCATCTATCTAATATGTATATTCCATTGATCCCTTGAAGTATTTGACAGAGCTATTGGCTATGAATAGGAAATTACAATATCTCTTTAACTTTCTCCTTATTATTCTATGGCCTGTTACTTATAAATCATTTTTTTTCATATTCTAAGTCCTGTTAACAGGAAACCAGTATTTTCACACATACAAATAAACTTCAAGCACCCAATCTGATACAGATATAAACCACAGGGACCTACTACTTCCCATGGTTGGAACTCAGGGGAAATTAGTTTGTGTAATGATGTTACATATGTCTTCATTTTCTGCTTCAGATTTCCATCTTCTCTCACATATATCAGTAGTAATACTTCTGCAGTAGCCAGTGACAGTGTGTTGATCATTTCCCTTGAGGCAAGCATGATGATGTTTCAAAGGTTCACAGTTTGTGTTGACGGAGCCTGAAGGTGAAGTTTTTTTCAGACTGTGAGCCCACTCAAAACCCTCACCCATTTTTGCCCATCCTAGAAAGCATCCTTATCTTTTCCTTCTACCTCAAAATAAAATTGAATCTTGGGCAGTCTTTTCACATAATCAAGATTTTGTGCCCTTGTTTCTATTTCATTTAAAACAAGATATATTTGGTCTTTACTTTTAAAACTAAATTAGAGCTAAACATCTTCCCTGTTGATTAAGAGCTTGCATTCATGTAAGATTAGAGTAAGATTTGTTTTAAAAGATGGGATTAGAAAATTCAAATTGTGAAAATCTAACCTACCATTAGATTTATTAGTCTTGAATTAAATTGCCAAAAATGAGGCAGAAAACAACATATTGTGAAGACAAAGAGCAAGCAGATTTTATTATTCTGAAGGAATTAATTTTTATTTATCTTATGTAACCATAGCTCAACATGCTGTGTGCTATCAGGAGGAGTGAGTAAAGACTCATTAATGCCATTGCAGGCAGAATATGCTGTAACAAACAATGTACTTAACTTTCAGAAAGCATAGCTGCCCCTAAGACGTTCAGAACAGTTTACATACAGTGATTTCCTCATTCTTTCATCTATAAAATAAAATTTTACTTTCACCCTTTCATCTTTAAGATAACCTGATTTTATATTCTCTGAGTTCCTTGATGTGCAGATTAACATCTTTCATCTATGTTAAAAAGCAAAAGAGATGACAGTAAAATGTTAATAACTATTAAGTCCCTGAAAGCTGGGGGTTATTATCAAAGTGCACCTCCAGTGGGAAAAAATGACAACATAAAATTCATTCTCTTTGTAAGTGGATCTTTATTAATGCTGTCAGTTCTTATTAAAATGAGAGTATAACACTAATAGGATTAAGTAACTTTTGACTTCATTACTATGAACAGAGTCCTGGTTAATATCCGTAGTCCACTAATGCCTTTCATTAGATATATCCGGTATTAATAGTCCCACATGGAACATATATATGCAGGACATTTTGGATAAGGCAATTCTGGAATATATAAATTAAGACTCCAAAAAGCAAATGTGTTTCCAAGCCTGATTAATTTACACTTACCCTGCCCCTTGACTTGATAATACTGATAGATTTTATGTTGATTGTTATTAGGTGCAGACTTATTGTTTATTGTTCGCTATATATAAATAAAAACCAATTTGATGTTTAATTTTATGTCTGTCAAAAGGAATGACTTAAAATCTAATACAAATGTATATTTACATAAGACAAAATTATTTGATACAGAATTCTTTAATGAAAAAACAGGTTTGGTTTCCCAGATCTGCTTATCTTCCGTAATTCTGAACAGTGATAAGAATCTGCGATAATAAATATCCCAATGTGTGTAGTTTGTTTGGCATAAATTATTCTGTTTTGTCTGCACCACTTTATATTGACTATATAACACTGTGCGGTGGAGGCACCCTCTTAGTGAACTGAAATATGATCTTTCACTCAACCTTAGGCCAGAAAAAATTGGTGGACTGGTAAATTTTTCTATCAGAGGTGATGATAAAATCCACGTCATTTTGGGGAAACTCTCTGGTTTTGTTTTAATTTGATCTATGAAATAATGTCTATAGTTTTATGCTTTTATCAAGTTTCATGCTCTTATATGAATTTAGACTAGTTTTTGAAGAAATTATTCTTTACCAAAAAATATAAAAATTAGTTCTTACTTCAAAATCAAATACTAAATAAACTAATATTGTCTTTGCATTTGTCAGTTTATAGTCATCTTCAAAAAGTCAATAGAAAAGTGTGAATAATTCAATAATTCAATATCATAATAAATCAAATAAATTGCTTTGACCACAAATTAAAGTTTAGTAAATCTTTGTGGAAGTGTCTTTTAGTTTCTGAATGCAGGAAGAAGTTACCAGAGGGAGGACAGTACTAGGTTCAATTTAATTATAAAACACAGAGCATAATTTTCTTAACAATTTTTGAAGTGTTCTTTATTCAGTGGTGTTTTTACTTGTAGAAATTAATATCTTCACCAATATTATTCTACAAATATATGATAATTTGTTTTATCTATAAAGTGTTCAACTCATTACTAGAGCATTCAGTGCATCAAAATAGAAAATCCATGTGCATGCATACACAAATAAGTGTCTCTTAACAACAAAAATTATAAAACTATAGCTGTCCATATATTTTTCCCTTGCTGTGAAATGTGAGAGGTAATTCTAAATGATCAGTCATAAGAAACCTATTGCTTTTTCAAAATACATTGAAAGGATGTTTAATGGTATTATATTTTACTTGCTACTTCTAGACATCTCTATACTTGCAAATAGACTAAAAAAGTAGTACCAAGTTATGTAATAGGAAATACAAATAAAAGACTTTTTGAAGAAAGTAATTAGAAATATTATTTCATTAGACAAAACAAGAAGTTTTAAAGTTGAATATTATAAAATGTAGTTTTTAATTATCTAACCTAAATAAAATGTAGTTTTTAATTATCTAACCTAATTTAAATTTGTCCTGGAGATCTCAGTCAAGAATTTTACTTAATGAAGGATATTCTCATGAATATTTCTCATCCTCTTGTTATTTTGAATATAGAAGTCCATTTTTTTAAGCTTCTCCAGTAGAGTGAAGTAAAATTCTAAAGAATGAAAAACTGTTGTACTAAACATTAGCTATTTCAGTAACTGACTATGAACTAATGTTTTACTCTAATTTCAGTCATCTAAATTTAACATATATTTAATAAGTGCCCAATGTACAAAGTCTCGAGGGATAAAAATACGTTTGAAAAATAGTCACTCTCCCCAAGGAGCTTAATAACAGACATTATAGAGAGTATATTTTTACACTAGTGATTGTAACAAAGAAGACATATTTATTATACTAAAAGAACACTTTATTTTGAATTGGTCATTCTGCATTAAGAACATGGAATTATTTTAAATCTTCATAGTTTCAGAAAAGTTAAAAGTTCCAAATCTACTACTAGTAGATTTTCACCAAGCACCTTCATTAATTTATATTTTATTTTTTACCAGGTCTGCAATTATGGCAGTGAGACTTTTTCCCAACATTTGTCTTCAAAAGAGTTTTGAGACTGGAAATAAAACCTTTTATGATGAAAATGGTAATTTCTGTGCTAGGTAGTAATTACATGAGTCTTTCTATTCTCTTAATCCTCAAATTTGTTATCTATTACTCCAGACCCTCTTGTAGATAATGGGGAAAATTTAAATTATCCTTATCTAACAAATAGGGATATTATAAAAATTAATAAAATAAGAAAAATATATTAAATTTGCTGAGAACCTTAAAAAGTGTTCTATAAACAATAATTATTTGTTTGCTCTATAGTTTAAGATCAGTTATAGTCTTTCCAAATTTTTCAAAAAGTGTGCTTTATACTCCTTAGAAAGCTTATTTTGCAACCTAAACCTATTTTCATACATATTTTATGTATGTGTACAGAGAAAAGTATGACAGCATTAGTCTCTTTCTCAATCAATGCCATTGGCTCCATATTTATCTCTGGACCTCTTTCAATTTAAAGCAAACACATTTCCATTTACCTTTGTTAGCTTATCTCTTGAATCAAATGTCTGCCCTTCATTTGTATTTGCCTCCTCCTGGCCCTCCATATGACTATGATACTGCTAATGTGAATATTTTCTCAAATACGGCCTCTACCATCTGGAATTGCTTTATTTACAACTCTTTCCTGTGACATTTAAAAAGTAAAATTTCATATCCTTTTTCATGCTGCAAATTTTTTCCATTTTCCTATTTTTTTAAGTCAATCATGATTGTCTTTTTGCTGTGGATTCTGTAGGAAAGATACGTAATTCAACTAAAAGTAATCTATGAAGTTTTATACAAGTTAATTATTTATAATCCATTAATTTTTAAATTAAATTTACTCATCTTTGGATTGTTCAGAGCATCACTTTGTTCCTCAGTTAACCATTTACTTCATTATTTTCATTACTGATAACAAAGCTCTCCTTGTCCTTGGCCAACCTATTTTTTAAATTTTTAAATTTTTAATCTTTCTAAATTAAATAGGCTTTACATATCATTTTTCAAGCAGAAGATTTGCTGGGTGCTAGTATGTTTTCCTGGTTTATTGAGGAGGCCAAAATATTCTCTGAGGAAGAGTTTGCTTAGAAGAGTCCATTCAAAATAGGAGTTAGTGATAGAGATGATTCACCCATATTTGCAAAACATTTCCACGATGAGGTATGGACAATTCTTTTACTGACAACTTTTGTGTTTTGTGTTAGTGTGATATTGAACGATTTTTGTTGTTGTTTTCCTCTCAGATAACTGCATAACTGTGCTTTCACACATGCTTGACAATTTCTGTTTCACAAATAACTGGATTTTCTTTTGTAGTTGCAGTTACCTGTGTTGCTTTAAAAGATAATTGATTATTTTGATGATTGCTTAGGCAATATTTCTAGTGATTTTAGGTGTTGCTTTTTCAAATGATTTCTGCAGGAACAATGGACACATGTTTTGTTCTGTAGAGTTCAGATTTAATTTGTAGACTAAAGAAAGAATTATCTTTGTGTGCTTTATGTATATTTTTTACCTCTATTTTATCCCCATATGGTTTTCTGTCTATTTGTATAAAACAAGGGTGACCTGGGGAAGGCAGTACAGCCCAGAGAAGACAAGTAATAACTCTATAGCAACTTACTATGTTGATGGACAGTGACTGTAATGGGGACAGTGACTTATTTGTGTAACTCAGTGTCTTTCTGATTATTTGCAGTACCCTGTAAGTATAACTGCAGTTGTACTGATTTCAGATCATTTGGGTAAATGTTGTAACCACAATGTTGCTGATGTGAAATCTTCATAAGATTGTACTATAATTAAAAAAATTTTTTTAAAGGGTGACCACAGAATTTATCCTCCAAATAAGGAGAATTTTGTAAATGAAAATGGGACCTCTTAATAATTAAACAGGGACAACCAGAATACATAGTCACATACATAAAACCCAAAATGTCTAGACTAGTTCCTTCTTGGCCATTTTCTGTTCCCTCTTCTTCCTGAAGGTCTGGACTACCTTGAAGCAGAGATCTGCCACTTCCTGCATAACATCAACGAACTCAACTCTTTCTTGCACAAGCTCAAACACTCTCCATTTATTTTAGCTGAACAACTCTCAGGCCGAATTAGCTCAATTGGCAAAAGATTCGTTTGTGAAGAATTATCTGGCAGAAGGCATGCTGTCATCAAATTTATATAGAGTGACTCTTTTTCTGAGCTGGCATTGTTCATCTCATGTAGTGTTCACTAAAGCTAAAAAGCAAGGGAATGACATGTAAAGTAGATGCAATTTCATTAAGAATTATTTTATTTTGGACAGAAGATTTCCTTAATCATTATTTATTTGAAGACTATCTGTCTTTTGCTTCCATAACTGATTCACAAAAAGTACGAGGATTAGACTTCTGGTAAAGTCACCATCAGAAATGTCTATCTATATTTATATATCCATATCCTTACATAAATTATGTGTATTGTGATGATGACTTAAGTACCCATATTCTATTCTAGTAGAGCTAATGATTTTCCCAAAGATAAATCTAATTTTTCCCAAAAAATGTTCTACATGGATTGACTGATTGAACCAGATATGATGCAAAATTCTATTTTAAAAGTCAATTGTGCTTATCAGGATAAGTGATCTTTTATATGACATTATCCATGAAAAGTAAAGTGATTCAGTGAATTAGTAAACATTTTTCAGGTATGTTTACTTTGGAACTTGCCTTTAATTCTTAGAGATGTCTGGAATTTTTTAGCATACTCTCTAGTAAAAATAATTGAATTAGACTGAGGTATCTAGTTAATAGAGTTAATAGCAATTGCTACAAACCTAAATAATTCTGGTGATAATAAAAATCAAGTTAAATACAGGATGTGGTATAGAGTTCAAGTAGTTTATTAATCCAGGTGCTTAATAGTATACATTTGATTTTAGAGTAATGATGTTGTAAAACACAATTGCTTATTATAGGTTCCTTAACTTTACATTAAGTGGTCTTCTTTCACCTCTTGGCAGTTTGCCAAATTACAAATGATTTTGTCAGTGAAAAATGTCTTTTTCAGAAGTTAAAATTACTATTTACTAAATGTTTACCCTTCTACTCTCATTGATAGTTCTATTTCAAAAATATATATCCCAGTGTTTCAAATTTTTGAGAAATTGTGATTTCATTAAATTAGAGTTTGATAATCACAATGTAACTTCAAAATCTATCACGTGAACCCTGCTTTAATATTCAGGCTTCTTTGTACATGCTATTATATGCATGAAAGTAACAGCATAATTCTATATCACTCATTCATTCAAACCCATAGTCAATACTTTGTTATTCTGTAGTTAATAATCAAATTTAAGCGAATCATATCCTTTATCATTACATTTTATTTTTCTTTAAAATACTTTAAAATAATTCCTAGCCATTTTCTACTTCAGCAGAGGTATACCAAGACTCCCAGAAACCATTTTAAAAATCTGGAATCATTCATGGTATTAAACTCATATCTCCATTAGATGTTTTCCCTGTTATTAGTAAGCTCTCCTCTTTAGATCAGCATTGTAGCACCCTTGTTCTTGGTTTCCATTCATTACATGCAGAATATTTTACAAGGAGCAACAATCTTCCTTCCTCTCAGATAACAGCTCACCGCATATTGGGGTGTTTATTTAGATGAGTAGGGATTGTTAAAGGGATTTCAAATTGAGCTTTGTAGGTATCAGAAACCTCAGTGTAATGGGAAGCATTGATAAAGAGATTTCTCCTTTAAAATTTATTTTGGTGCAGCTACCTTCCCTTAGGAGATGTTTTTGGTCGTTGTACACATTTCCTTAAACAACTTCTCTTCTAACTATGTCTTCTCTCTGAGGGTCTGATAACATGCAGAGGCTGTGCATACCTACAATTTTAGCTTCTGCATTCATTTCCCATAGGAAAATAGAAGTATTATACTGGCTTTGGTCCGTAAGACTTTTCCATTAATTTTTAGTCAAGATAATTTTTTTTTCTTATTTTTACCACATTACCCAGTTATCGTCCTTTAATCATGGTAACTTTATTAATGCTACAGGATGTTTTTGTGGGCATTATAGTTTGGAACTCGATCTTGAGAACACTTTATTCTGAAAATCTTATTGAGATATGTGATTTTCCAAATGTAACATGTATTTTCCTATTACAGTTAAGCCTGTACCTATTTTTGTGCCCCACCTTTTACACTAAGATTTCTAGTTGCACACAGGCTGAAAATAGGTTTGTGTATTTATGATGTTAATTGGTAAACTATTTAATGTAGTTCATAAAAAAGGAGACAATTCAAAAGAAAGACTAAAAATTCCCAGTCCTAAATGTCCCAATTCAAAATAAAGTTAAACTAAAAATTCCTTTCTTCCAACTTTATATTTTTGATGCATTTACTTTATAACCCTTAACTGCCAAGAATTGTCATATCTTTTGACGTTTGTGACAGTTCTTCAGTAGAATAAGAGAAAGGCACTATTGTAAGGAATGAACAAGGTCAAGCTTCCTGGTAGATTACAAATAGTGATAATTGTGCTATCATGCTCTTGTTTTTTCCTTCACTGTCCACCGGATTGTCCATTATTATTCAATAAGATGCAAATTAAGATAGTCAATGACCCATGGAAAATTTTCCATATTTTGTTATAAACCTATATTTACTGACAGTTCATCAGTAAATCACTAAACAATCATGAAATTCTAAGAATTACATTAGAATATTGTGAAAACATTTGTAAAACCTAAATGTTTAAACCACTGCAGTTTTTCATGTATTGTCACTGATCAAATACAAACACATAAAAACAATATTAGATTTAAATTTACATAAGTGTAAAATAAAAAGGGTTGGACATTTATTCATATCAGATAAATAGAAAAATGTCTTCTTGTATATATAATGTTTCCCATATTTTCAGTTTCATTTAGCTCTGACTGTATAAGAACCTGCCTTGGAACCTGAACCAAAATTTGGTTTTAAAATTTTAGTTGAAAATCAAAGGTCAGCTGAGGAAAAGATTTTCCCAGTTCTATAGCTAGATGGTCTGATAATTAGACACTACTTGGATTCATTAAGTTCATGTATTATATTTTAAATTGTATTGGCTTTACCACCTATAATTTCAATCTATTGTATAAATCTTGGCATTCTTAAATTGTACTTCCATTGGTCACAAATAGAAATCAGTTTGGTGCTATTCTGGCCTAGCATACAAATGATCAAAGTCAAAATCTCCTCCTAGAGACACTTAATCCATTTATATTTTCATAAAATTAAGTATTACTTATTGGTTATTTCAGGGTTTTTAAAAGTATAATTAACCACAAGATAAGAAGGTCTATACAAAAATGTGTTTACTTATATTCAGCTCACTGACTCAGTGATATTGGTGCAAATGATTCTAATGCATAAATGTGGTAAGTTTCTTTTATATTTCTCAGCGTCTTTCTGATTATTTGCAGTACCCTGTAAGTATAACTGCAGTTGTACTGATTTCAGAGTTAACCTTTATTTTTAGATATAATTTGATCATTTTATTTTAGGATTGTGAATGTATTAGCCCAGGGTTTCTCAACATTGGCACTATTTGGAGCTGGATAATTGTTTCTTGTGGGGTGTGAAAGGGTTGAATAAGGGCTATCTTTGGCCTTGTAGAAAGTTTATCAGTTTTTCTGGCCTCTACCCCTAAGTAACAGTAGCACTCTCATGTCTAGTTTTAACAATCAAAAATATTTCCTGAGTTTGTTAAATATGCCCTGTTTGGGTGGGGTGTATTTCTCAGTAGAGAACTACTGCTTTGGCCCATCCTTGTACATCATAGTGTGGTAGGACCAGATTTTGTCTTTTTTTTAGTAACTCCAAGGAAAAGTCATGTTGTTTTGGACACTTCCGAAAACATTCAAATGAGGAGTATTTTCAGATGAAAAAATACTTCATAAATGTTTAAACAATAAATGCAGTTTAACAGTTTCTTAGACCTTAGTGATCATAGGTAGAATAGTATTAGCATATATAACAAATATTTTAATAGAAAGAGATTTTATAAAGTAATAGTGATTTTTAATTTGCAAAATGTATGATAACTTTAAATATAGAAGTTACTTTCTTATTTGTGTAACTGAAGGGGAACACAATATTAAATGAGAAAGCAGAGTAGCCTGAGAAATGGTTTTCTTCTAATTTCAGGTAGGATAAACAATTTATTAATTGCACAAAAATATTTCAACATTTATTATTTTATTATATATCAAGAAAACAGTATTAACACTAGCAAAATCTTAACTTATGTAATAAATTCATTTCACAGACTGAATATGAATATTAACCAAATATGTGTGTCCTTTGTCAACTTAATTTCCAATCTTAGAATAAAAAATTGGAAGGATAAAATTGGTATGTATGAGTATATTATTTTTATAAGTGTTAATTATAGTAGCTCAGCTAGTAAAGAAAGCTTTATTCTTTTCATTAGTGAAATCATTTTTCTAATTTGATTTCATCATTATATAAGAGTTATTAATAATGTTAAAATAGCATACTTTGAGGAAAACTATTTATTTTATGTGGACAAGAAATGATAAAAATTAACATCTTCTAGAATTAGGCAAATTATGAGCCAGTTGAAAACACAGTACATAAATGGAATAGGGATTTCATTGGTGTCTGATAATACTAATATGGCTTTCTTTTTACAAGAATTTATTAAGCATTTATTAGGCTAATTTATTAAGCATTAAGAGCATTTATTAAGTTAATACTTTTAAAAATGAGTTTATAAGTTGTTCTTAGCTCTTACATTTTATAATTTTCTCTTTTAGTATCGTATGACATAAAAAATTTTGACCATATTTCTATAATCCTTTTTTATATAAAATGTTATTCATCATTGAAAATGTCTGTGCCTCAATAAGCAACACTGCGACTACTTTGGTTAAGCTTATCACTGCCTGGGTCTATTAAGAACTAATTAATTGAATAAGACTGACATTTTAGCTGTTTGATTGACATATTTATTAGATGTTGCAGCATCAAAATACTGGTTCTGCCTTAATTAATTTTGGATAACTTTCATGAACATTACTATTCTCTGGATGCAGATTAGATATTATAGTGTATTGATGCTCTGATTAAAGAGTGTGTGATTCAGTGCACCTGC
This sequence comes from Smutsia gigantea, assembly GCA_032199065.1. Lineage (NCBI taxonomy): Eukaryota > Metazoa > Chordata > Mammalia > Pholidota > Manidae > Smutsia > Smutsia gigantea. Next base: position 4,000 of record JAVSCE010018737.1, on the reverse strand, counting down.
TAGAGGAAAAAAAATTACTGATAGTCTGAATATATCATTGTCTCTCCTAATTTATACTGATCCCAGACATAATTTGAATCACTCCTAGAACCAGTACCAAGAGGCATATTATTTGCTGATATTAAATCTTTTTAGAAAATTTGTGTAGGTTAAGACTCCTTAAATATATAAACATATTATGCTTATAGAACAGTGATTTTCCTATCAAGGATCTGCTTTAAGAGGAAGACATGAGTTTTTTAGTGGAAGGTAGTGACAAAAATATTTTTCCATCTATTATGCCAATAATTAATTTAGATAGCAATGGCTTATGTATTTTAATTTTGTAAAGTGAATAGATATTAAAATTTATTTTGACTTTGTTTGTTCCTTGTGTTTATGTAAAAGGTACCTGTCTTGGCCTAAAAGAACTGACTTTGGTTGAGACTGATATTTATCCAGAAGAAGAGGTAGTGGCTTCGGAGGATGAAAATTACTCTAACAATCATGATGATGAATATGGAGAGGATAATAGCGATGATGACATTGTTGATGATAAAGATAATATATTTTCTAATGATCCCTTATTTGGTGATTTTTAAAAATGAACAAACAGCAGTAGACTCATAGGTACTGAGAAGTGACAGGTGGTTACCATGGGGGAGGGGTTGTGGTGGGTAGGGTGGGTGAAGGAGATAAAGAGGCACAAAATCTCAATCATAATATAAGTTGGTCATGGGGATGGAAGTGCAGCATGGAGAATATAGTCAGTGGTTCTGTAACATCTTTCTATGTTGATAGATAATAACTGCATTAGCTGGGGTGAAGACTTAATGTGTGTAACTGTTGAATCACTGTGTTGTATACTTGACACCAATATAATATTGCATATCAACTACACTTCAATAAAAAAAGATACTCATAAATTGTTTAACATCAGAGAAGTTGGGCTTTACTTCTCTATCTTGCTGAAAACATGGACAATGAAAAAGAATCAGAAATTATCTCAGAAAACATGGTACTTCCTTCTAAAATAAAATCAGAAAACATTTGGGCAAATGGGGATGAGTCCCTCTTCCCCCTAAATTAGGACAGCAAAGCGTGAGTCAGGGGTAAGACCTGTTTAACATCTTGAGATATATCCCAGTGGGTCAGTGCCAACTGAGAAGGCCTTGGCTTATGAAAACAACTCTGACTGTAAATGGCCTCATCTGGAGCTTTTATTCACCTCTGGGCATAACCTAGTATTGTCTGCCCTGAGCTTTTCTCTCTTTAATTTTCCCTTATGCCAGATGTATGTCACAACTATCTCATGCCAGTTTTACCCCCAACAAAGAATATGTATTTGTATTAAAGTTTAGATGGTAAAAAGCCATGTCTAGGATTCCCAATCCTTCACTTCCTCCAGGGAAAAAAAAAAAACTCTTTGGGTACATTTGAAATATGCAGGGAAAAAAAGACCCAAGTTTGCTGCCCTCTCATGCTGTCCTCCAGCAACCCCCACCACCATGGAGATCTGGTTATAACTGTTAGGCTACATCCTAACTCTGAAAAAACAGATAAGAAATCTAGTACTTTCATTCACAAATGTGAACAGTGTTTTCTGACAATACAAAAGATATATATACATATTATCTACAAGATTTGGCCCTTTACCTATGATAGCATTAATGACTTCCAATTGTTCAGCAAGGCCTTGATTAGAATCAGCTATCTCTGATTAGTTACTACTCATTTGAAACTCCAATGACCCCACAGGGCAATTGAGCTATTCTTGCAATGATTACCTATTTCCAAGAGAACATGATCTGTGGACAAATTTGTCAATGACTTAACTTCTCTCAAGAAAATTTATCACCATCTTTATCATGACATCCATTTAATCAATATTCAGAGGCTCTGACACACAGAAGAAATGGCTTTCCTATGTGGTAAAGAAGCTCAAATCCTCTTTTGGGAAAAAGAAGATTTCTGACATTTGAGGATTAAGTCCAACAGAAATTGGTCAAGAACATTTAACAATTCAGAGGGTAGAACTAATCAGAGTTAGAACTACTGAAGAAGCTCTGAGACTTAAAAAAGGTGAATGCCTTCCTAAGACCTTAGATTCTGTAACAGTATTCCCTCCTCATCCCCGACCTGGAGTTACCTTACGTACTGATTGGCTTTACTAGACGTTTTCTCCGACAGACCCGATGAGAAACATCTTAAATTTTATCTTCCTGATATTAATAAGTGATCAGTTATGTTTGTAAGTGTGTCTGTTGGTGAGAGATCATATCTTCCATTTTTTGACTTATCTTTTGATATGGTTTGATCTAATGAATTTTAATTAAAATGAACCATTAGATCCATACCTTCTTTTAAACAGCAGTTCAGATAAAGTATGCAGCAACATAAAATTTTTTTTCGATTTTTTTAGAAAGTTTTTTAACGAATATCTTTTTAAAGAAAAATTTAAGAAAATCTTGAAATGTAAAATACTTTATACTAACTTTATATTGTCAACAGTGTTTCTGTGATTTATTTTTTTACTGAGTATTACTTTTTAGGGTAGTAGAGTAGACAGAAGGGAGCTGGGAAGAAACCTTTTTGTCAGTGGCTCAGTAGGAATCAAGAAATGCAGTTTTGCTTTGTTTTTGCTTTTTTTTTGATAATGATTGCCTGATGATTATATCATGCCCAAGAGCTCTTCACAGTATAAGAGTTCTTGCCATCATCAATAAGGCCTCCCTTTTGAGCAGTAACCATAGTTAAAACTATTGAACTCAAACTCAGAAGACTTGGCTTTCAAACCTGGTTCTGCAATAAACTAGCTGTGTGATCATGCCCAAGTCACCTAACTTAACTGAGTCTCAGTATCCTTTCTGTAAGGAAGGCTAGGTAATATCTGAAGTACCTTCTAGTACTAGTATTCAGTGATTCAATATAGTGTATTCTTGTTTCCTTATGAATCCAGCTCATCTAACTTGAGCACAAGGGAGCAGCTGCCAAAAAGAGCTAATTAACAACAATTAGGAGTGACATTTCATTTATTTGCATGTCTTTTTAATTAAAAGCAGTTAATCATTAAAATCACATGCTTGAAAATATATTCCTTAAAATATTTTCAAATAAAATGTAAAACAAAAATCTCTGGGATCAAGTCCAATTTGTATTTTATATTTTAAACATTTCCCTAGTACTAGAATTTTCCTGTGTTATAAGGCATGCTTAGTCTTTGTAAGTGTTAGAAAATGCAGACAGAAAGCGAGCAAGCAAACCACAAATGAAACAAGAAAGAAAGAGAATGCTGGACTATTATATATACTAGTAAAAAATGGTTGGTTTCCTCCTAGTAAGTTTTTTAATATGAATCGGGTTGTATCTTTTGCTTCATATATATGTCTTTTATTCAGTCATTTGTTTAAGATTTTCTTTTTTCTGACAGCCAACATCTGGCTCTTCAAAACTAAGCAAAGAATAGACTGAAAAAGTGGAAACCTGATGAATGGTTTTGTTTCAAAATCCATCTGTCCTCATGGATATAACCACCCTGATACAGTCAATTAAATCTCCTTTGTTTTAGCTCATATTATTTTGAATTTAAGTTAACACTTTAAAGCATTTTCATCTGAGCACTTACTCCAAGTAATATAATCATGTGGCATGATTATTCTCCCAGATGGAGGATGCAGAATAGTGTACAGACAGTGATACCTGGCTATAAAAAAGGAAATAAATAGTAGTTATCATATCATTCAAAAAATCCTGAAGTAAGGGAGGAGTAACCTTTAAAGTAGAAGTTAGCACAAAAATGCTATCATTTCCAAGAACCTTCCTAAGTGCCTACTCTTATGTCAAAAGGAAAGACAAACTGTACCTAGTGTTGAAATCAGATAAAATAAAGAAAAAAAAGTCAATGGTACAAATTGCTTTTCTTGAGACTAACATTTAAAAAAAGAACCTCATGCTGCAAATATCATTGTCTTACTAAATAGGTTTTGCTAAATCCCAAAAGATCAAAAGCAAACAAACAAAA